>JARGXW010000612.1:0-84205 GCA_029204085.1 Mycena sp. CBHHK59/15
GTGATGGGTGACGAGGGCTCATAGTCGTTGCCGCTTCCAGCAGCAGCCTCGTCATCGATCTCGGAGAAGGAGCACTTGTGCATCTCGGGCTCGGGTGTGTGACACGGTGTTCTTTCCCAGTCCTTGAAGGGAGTGCTTGTCACGATTAGATAAGATCTATCGTTCCAACGCCTATCTAAGCACCTGAGATCTAAGCGCTGGATGACAAAGAGGCTATGACTAAGACCGGCCCGAGGGAAGGGATGACGATGAAATGACGTCATGATGATGTCAGAGATGACGTCAGGACATGAGGATGAAGCAAGGACACTGAGAACATGTGGTTAAGGGTAGTTGTAGTATATATAGATTAGTTCACATGGTTCCCTAGACAGTATAAGTAGAGTAGCTTTTGCGCTGTCGTAGTTAACCTTTTATTCCATCATCTTTTGAGATCTACTACGAGCACCACCCAATCCCTCTCTTCATACCGAGAGTGGACGCTCAGGTCTTAACTGTGACATAATAAAAGGTTACCCCTCATACCCTCGTACCGCCACTTCCGACCTCCTTTCCCTTTCTACCCACTCTACCTCTTACCCTTTCTGCCGTTGCGGCAGCCTCTTACCTGAAGATCCATTTCCTCTACCACCATTCACGTCGTCCACACCGACGTTAAACAATTGCAGCGCCCATCGTGCGCGGTTCACTTGAACAGACGTCGCTACACGCTACGGGAAACGTCGAGACCGTCCCGCGTAAAGCAGACAAAGGAGCACTAGCCTAATCCTCGGAGAGGGCTATCTCGCAGCCGCGGGGGGAGTCGTAGAAGACCCCGGACTGTTCTGTCAGCAAAAGACCGCCTCGACCTCACCACCTGCCCTAGTGGCATACCGAAACCCTGCCCGGCTTTAACGCCGCGATTCCTACCAGCACGTCTTACCGCGTTCCCCCATCCGACTCAGAAGACGAGTCCGAGCTATTCCACTCGGCCGTTTCCCTTCCACCCAGACTTCCTCCATCGGCATTCCAGTCGATAACACGCATTCACCACTCCGCAAGACCACCTCCTCCTCACCGCGCAGTATTAGCGCCCCGACCAACACAGCTAATTGCAGCCGTGTCCCCACCTTCACCCCCGAAACCCCTTTCACCAGCGCCGATTGAGATGTCGCGCCCCCAGACCCCCGAACACCCAATGGAGGAGGAAGCCCCTCCTCAAGTCAGATATGTTCCAGTCCCCGTTCCGGGATGGAACGGAGAAGAACAACCCCCGCGTTCGGGATCCTCACGGATCTCTTATGCAAAGACCCCGCCGATGTTCGACGGGAACGAAAAATCCAAGTTTGAAACTTGGTGCGACGCCCTAGACAACTACGTCTGGGCCTACGTCTCGGAATTCAACACCGAGAAGAAGAAAATCGCCTTCACGGTGTCCTTACTGGGCCGAGAAGACGGAGCCAGGTGTCCGGCGTCCAATTGGGCGCGGAACTGGAAGAAGAAAGCTCGAAGGGAGACAGACTTCGAGAAGAACTGCAACTTTCCAGATTTCCTGGAAGATTTAGCAGAGACGTTTGCCGACGGAAACGGCACCCAGACGGCGCACATGCGCCTTACCACCACCCGCCAGGGCAAGACCGCCCTGGTAGACTTCATTCAAGCTTTCGAGCTGAATGCGGAGGAGGCAGGCTATGACCTGTCGGACAGAACAGGGGCTCACGACACCTTCATGGTGGAGACCCTGGAGAACCTCGTCTCGGACGAGGTGAGGAGTCAGCTCAACGTCGGGTTGATGGAAGCCCCCACGACCTACCGGGAGCTGAGGAGAAGGCTGATGATAGTCAGCCGGAACATGGAGCGGCAGGCGCTCCGGAAGGCCCAACAGGCCAGAATGTTCTGGGTACCTGCCCAGAAGACGAACACTGCTGCACCAGCAGCACAGACGACCCTACCCCGGGGATATCAGGGACAGCGCCAAATCTGGCAAAGAAGATTGGGGCCGGCGAGACCGCCCCCATGGACGTAGACAGGAACAAGGCGAAAGGCACGCCCTTCTTGTGCTACAATTGTGGCAAGGATGGCCACATGAAGCGGGACTGCCCTGAGCCCCGCAAGACGAAATTCAACATCCGGGCCCTCAAGCCCGATGACTACTCCCAGGAGGAGTTGGCGGCTTTAGCCGCGATGTTGAGAGAGAAGGGTTTTTAAAGGGGCCCCCGCTTGCGGCCAAAGCGGCGCCCCCTCCGATTACGAAATGCTCCCTGGTTCCAGTAAACACTATTAGATACGAGGACTTGGTTACGGTTACGGATGTGAATGGACCTACTCCAGCAGTAGAAGGACTGGACTCGGCAGGAGCCGAGGAGAAAATAGCTAGTGTAGAAAAACAAAAAATACGTATCTTGGAGAATCAGAATCGGTTACGAAAATTAAAGAACCAGAAAATGGACAAGAAGAATAAACTCTGGAGCGAGTTTAAGATTCAATTCAAAAAGGCCCCTGGAACCCAAACCAGCGAGAAAAATAGTGCGACGAAAAAGGGTGACGATGTCACGGAGGCTCAATCCTCGAAAGAGGAGGTAGCGCCTACGGAGAAGACGGGGAAGCTGATTGATGTGCCGGCCGGCCTGACAGGACTAAAGGCGGCCAAGTGGTTATCCCACAAGGCAATCAAAGAGCAGAAAGGAGACAGGCTAGCGAAGGAGATGAAGGAAGTCCAGAGGCAGCGGAAGCATCATGAGATGCTGGTTCCAGTCACGTTGACAACGTTAGACACAGGGAAGACGCGCGCAGTTAAGGCTCTTCTTGATAATGGATGCACAACCTCGTGCATCGATCGAGACTATGCCAAGGCTGAAGACTTCGAGCTACACGAGCTTGAAGCGCACATCGTCGCCCGAAATGCCGACGGAACCGAGAACGCACGGGGAAAGATCACTCATTATGTAGAGTTGATCATGTCCGTCGGACCCCATTCGGAGAAGCAGAGATTCCTCGTCACAGGACTCGGCAAAGCCCGGATATTCATTGGGTACGACTGGTTGTTCAAGCACAACCCTGTGATAGACTGGAGAGCACAGACTTTGCTCTTTAGTCGGTGCCCGCTGGAATGCAACATGACCGGGACAGAATTCGGAAGAGGAGACCGATGGAAGAACGAGTTGGAAGAAGGAGAATCCCTTCTACTCGTGGACTTCGGAGAGGCAATCGACTTGAGGTTGAAAGAGACCCAGTCCCAGAAAATGGCTGAAGAAGCCAATCACGGAAAAGAGCGGATGACGGAGGAGAAGATTCCCGAGGAGTACCGGGAATTCGTGAAGGTCTTTGCCAAGGAGTCGTTCGACTCATTACCCGAGAAGAGACTATGGGATCACGCGATCGAGCTCAAGCCAAATTCAAAGGCTGTAGATTGCAAGATATACCCGCTCTCGGTGACGGAGCAAGAGAAACTGAACGAGTTCCTGGAGGAGAACTTGAAGAGCGGGAGGATCCGCCCCAGCAAATCGCCGATGGCTTCGGCGTTCTTTTTCATAAAGAAGAAAGACGGCACCTTGCGGCCTGTGCAAGATTACCGGAAGCTCAATGAGATGACGATTAAAAACCGCTATCCGCTTCCGCTAATTTCGGAGTTAGTCAATAAGCTCCGAGGTGCCCGGTACTTTACGAAGTTAGACGTACGATGGGGGTACAACAATGTACGGATCAAGGAGGGAGACGAGTGGAAGGCGGCATTCCGCACAAATCGAGGGCTGTTCGAGCCGCTCGTGATGTTCTTTGGGCTTACCAATTCGCCCGCGACATTCCAGACCATGATGAACGATCTGCTCAGAGATCTCATCAACGAAGGAAAGGTCGTCGTCTACCTGGACGATATCCTAATCTTCTCGGACAACCTGGAAGAACATCGTGCGTTGACGAAGCGAGTCCTGAAAATACTACAGGACAACAAACTGTTCCTCAAACCGGAGAAGTGCGAGTTCGAACGCACGGAGATCGAGTTTTTAGGAGTAATCATATCCTACAACTCGATGAGGATGGACCCCGCCAAGATCAAGGGCGTAATGGAGTGGCCGGAACCAAAGAACCTGAAGCAAACACAGGCGTTCTTAGGGTTCACCAACTTCTATCGCCGCTTCGTCCGGGGATACAGCGAGGTCGTCAAGCCGCTCACACGGTTGACGGGGAAGGAAGGGTTCCGATGGGAACAGGAGCAGAGGAACGCGTTCCAGAAGCTGAAGGACCGCATTGCCGAGGACGTGGTATTAGCATTACCAACGGACAATGGCAAGTTTCGGTTAGAAGCAGACGCGTCGGACGGAGCGACGGGAGCAATCCTGTCACAGGAGCAGGAGGGTGAATGGCGCCCTGTAGCGTTCATGTCACATGGACTGAACGAGACCGAGAGGAATTACGAGATCTATGACAAAGAGATGCTCGCGATAATGCTCGCCTTGGAGGAGTACAGGCAGATGCTGATGGGAGCGCGAGAGACGTTCGAGATTCTGACGGACCACCAGAATCTAGAATATTTCAAGAAGCCTCAGAAGCTGAATAGGAGACAAGCCCGATGGATACTGGAGTTAGCAGAATATGACTTCACCCTTCACCATCGGCCTGGAGCGTTGAACAAGAAGGCAGATCTCTTATCTCGGAGATCGGATCATGACCAAGGAAAAAACGACAATGATGACGTCGTTCTTCTGAAACCGGAGCACTTTCGTGCGCAAGAAATTGTGCTCGACGGACCAGAGACGGAGATCCTGGAAGCGATCAAGAAGGAGAAAAGAATAGATCAGAGTGTCAAGCAGGCGCTCTCGAAGAAGCTCCCCGGGTGGGAAAAGAAGGACGATGTCATTTACTACAATGACTTAATCTATGTACCAAGAGACGAAGAGCTACGAGACAGAATCATTGGGCTACACCACGACAACCCCTTGCTCGGCCATCCAGGAGAGAACCGAACGCAGGAAATGGTAGAACGTAATTATTGGTGGCCGCGACTAGGGAATCAGGTCGGGAAATACCTGAAGGCCTGTGAGGCATGCCAGAGAACCAGGGTTCATCGCTATCAACAAGGAAAGCTGAACCCGCACCAGATTGCCGAGGGACCTTGGCAGATCATTTCCATGGACCTTATCGGTCCGCTGCCAGTCAGCAACGGGTTTGACACCATACAGGTATGGGTCGACACCTTTTCGAAGATGATCCACTGCGAGCCCACAAGCATGGAGCAAACCAGTGAGGGAACGGCTCGGTTGACCCGAGACAGGGTGATTAGATATCACGGAGTGCCGCGGAAGATTATCTCGGATCGGGATCCGAGATACGTGTCAGGATTCATGAAGGAACTGAACCGGCTTATGGGTGTCGAAATGAACCCGAGCACGGCGTTCCACCCGATCACGGATGGGCAGACGGAGAGGATGAACCAGGAGATTGAAAAATATCTCAGGGTTTTCATAAATTATCGACAATCGGACTGGTCCGACTGGCTGTCGCTGGCAGAATTCACGCACAACGACAAGACGAGCTCGTCGACGAGCATGTCGCCGTTTTTCATAAACACGGGAATGCACCCCTGGAAGGGGATAGAAAACGCAGTCGAGTCGCGCAATGAAGCCGCGAACGACTTAGCAGAAAAGATGAAAAAGATACGAGAGGAAGCAGCAGCAGCGCTGGAAAAAACCCAGAAAACCATGAAAAAATACTACGACGCTAAGCGTCGGGATGCGCCGGAGTTCAAGGTCGGCGATCGGGTTTGGCTAGAAGGAAAGAACATAGCCACAGATCGGCCGACAGGGAAGCTGGAGGATAGAAGGCTGGGACCTTATGAGATCCTGGAGAAGGTTGGCGCATCGGCATACAAGCTCAAGTTGCCGGAGACGGACAAGTCACATCCGGTCTTCAACGAGGCACTGCTTACGCCATACGTGGAACCCCCCGTGGGAAGGAGAGAAGAACGACCTCCGCCGAACATCGTCGGTGGAGAAGAGGAGTACGAAGTGGAGGAAGTTCTCAACCACAGAAAACGTGGACGAGGATACCAGTACCTCATAAAGTGGAAGAATTTCCCACTTTCGGAACGGACCTGGGAACCGACGAGACACTTGTCAAACGCGAAGAAGCTCTTGAACAGATATAATGTCGAGCACGGGATTGCGGTTCGAGAATTGTCGGTAGAGTCCAAACTGGAAGGGATGACCACGGAGGAAAAGACGGCGCTGGCCGCAGAATTACGGAAAAGAGGCTTGATGCCACCAAAAACGGAGGAGTCCGCAAACTCGACGACGAAGCACACGGTCCCTATCTTCAAACAGGGACACTGGGACTATCTCATCCACCGTTTCAAGCCGAAACAAGAGACAATGCCATACCCGGAACGACGGTTATACGACCCAGAAACAGGCAGATTCGACGAAGCAGCCAAGTTTATTCCGTTACCAGGAATTGAAGCCTACAAACGCTAAATCGTCGGGACGACGATCCTAGGGGGGGGTAATGTCACGATTAGATAAGATCTATCGTTCCAACGCCTATCTAAGCGCCTGAGATCTAAGCGCTGGATGACAAAGAGGCTATGACTAAGACCGGCCCGAGGGAAGGGATGACGATGAAATGACGTCATGATGATGTCAGAGATGACGTCAGGACATGAGGATGAAGCAAGGACACTGAGAACATGTGGTTAAGGGTAGTTGTAGTATATATAGATTAGTTCACACGGTTCCCTAGACAGTATAAGTAGAGTAGCTTTTGCGCTGTCGTAGTTAACCTTTTATTCCATCATCTTTTGAGATCTACTACGAGCACCACCCAATCCCTCTCTTCATACCGAGAGTGGACGCTCAGGTCTTAACTGTGACAGTGCTTGAGGTGCCTTCGTCGTCCTGCTCTCCACCTTGCCCCGTCTCATCCCCTTCTGCAGCTGTGGGACCCGGCATGATGACCCCCGCATTGATCCCTGTGCTACTGTGGCCAAGTCCAGTGGGAACGAGGTTCGGGCGCTGCGCGATGAGGTTCCACATGTCAAAGAACCACGGACAGCTATCAGAGATCTCTGCTGGGGCAGGGACCCGGATTAGCGTACGCTACAGGCAGTGGGATACCGGTGCGTACCCCACTTGGTCGTGAATGAGTTCGTGACACTCATATCAATCTCCGCCGCATTCACTATCCCTGCCCCAGTTTGGCCCATCTCTTTGTCAAAAGCCCGAGTGATCTTGGCCATCCTATGTGGAGCATCAGCAGGACATCGAAATGTGCAAGGTGAGGCGCCCTTACATGCGCATGCGGTTCTTTAATTTGTTGCCCCAGCTCAGTTTCTCCTTCGGGGTCTTAACAGCCGCCAGAGTGTCCTTGTACTTCTCCATGTCTCCGAGGAGGAGGAGGCAAAGCTCCCATTGCGCGTTGGTCTTGGGCTTTCCACCCCCGTTGGTAGTAGATGCATTGGGGCCACACGGAGGGTACAGCGACTGCTTGATGCTCTTGTTTTCCATGATGAGTGCAACAAGCTTGAGACTTAGCTCGGGGTCTTTCCAGCTATACAAGAGGTAAGTGCATGTCAGGATAAATACGACCCGAAGCTTACTCGACCTCTAACTTGGTCTTTCCAGTGGCTGGAGGCTCAAGCTCATTGGGCTTGCTGTCTTCGCTGCTGGCGTCATCTTTTTTCTTCTGAGTTTGCTTCGTTTTTTTGGGCTTCTGTGATTTTGCTTTCTCCGTCTGCTTCATTTTGCGGGCAGAAGGCTTGGAGGGAGCAGAGTTTTTGCCTTGGTCTTTGCGCACCATGTACAACTGTAGCAGTGGTACGTAGCAATGGTAGCAAAGAAAAAAATTGCTCAAAGTATTATGTAATATAATTCGACCAACATGACAGTTACGGCAGGTGAGTGTGAGTTTAGGGCAGGCACGGATTCTCGAGCGGATTCTGTGCTGTTCCTCCTCCAGAGGAGGAACACGGATTCTGAACGGATTCTCGATCACGTCGATTCTCACCCAAGAATCGACTCAAGAATCGACATCAGAATCGGCATCAGAATCGACCGTGAATCCGTCCCCTCTGACCGCTTTGACTTCCCCTATTGTATCAATTTGACAACCTTGAAGCTACCGTGCATACTCCCATGAGCATGGCAGTGCTAATCTGGTACCCAAAGTGCCCGCAGTGCATTCTGCACTGATAGTGGTGATTATTGAGGACTTCGAGGTTGAGGAGGATGTTTAGAACTGATTGAATATATGTGTCCGGCTTGAACTCACTACTACCTACCTGCCATAAATGTATTCCAAAGGTGTTTAGAAATATATTCAACTCAAATATCCTGTATTCATTCATCTCTGGACTCGCTTGTACATTCATCGAGATATTGATTCCAGCGGCGCGATCTGAGGTGGCTATACACTTAGTAAGCAGCCCATCAAAATGTGATCGCTGCCCGTTCCACTTGCATAATTTTTTGGCGGATATTCATGCTGCGCAGAATGTTTGCGATAAAGTTAGCTTCATCTAGACTCAAGTAACATATGTTCTAGCTATAATTTCTGGTGCGCTATAAGGCAAAAGAAGCCTTCTGAGCCACGGCTCAAGCCGTCACATTGAGCCGTGATGTATTTACCATCTAGAAAAATCTACAAAGCATTTTATATTATATTCAGCTTGAAGTATGATACCTAGGTACTACTTAAATATCTCCCGATACCCACCTGGGTGGGATGGATCGTTGTTTTTGTGTGGGAGCACAAATGATCGATGTGTGACAGGTGTGACCGAGCCGAGCCACGGCAACACTAGGCGACATTGGTCAGCATTTGTCCACTTTAGGCAATGTCATAGTGGGGGACAGCTTTTTTTATTTTTTATTTTATTTTATTGGGATGTTTGTAGTAAGGGTACAAAGTCTGCAGAAGCATTCCCTGATTCTGCAGAAGCATTCCCTGATCCTCCATCTGGGTGTGGTGTATGATCCAGCTGGAATTTTCACCATCATGCCGTCGAGGGTGTCCGATTTGCCGAAATTAGCTGGCCAATAATTGCCGGTGGTTGTGTGGGATTCAGCTTGATAAATGGCCCGGGTTTCGCACTTGCAGCATTCCGCCCACACACCCACGCACCGTGCGCACGCGGACACAGGCACCGGCGCTGGGGCAAATGCTCTATCGGAGCATCGCGTGCTCCGGGCACACGCAGGTGTTCGACGCCTATGGCGTCCGGAACCAGCAAATACTGCCGCCGGCGCTGACTTGCGCGTGCGGGGAGGTGAATCTTGCGGACTGCGGAGACTACGTCGACGTCGCGCCGTATTCTGGGGCGCTCACGTACGCCACGGACACGACTGTCGTTATCCTGTACTTCAGATAGCATGGATTAAGCTTGTAGATTCTCTTGTTGAGAGCGGAAATTCACAACAGGCCAAGATCACCCATTTCGAGAGTGAAACTATTAATTGAAGGATCATCTCTGGCCGTTCCGTGTCCAATTATTTACTCGAACTCGGACGGCTGATTCGTACATGCACGCAGAGGGGAGAATGCAGGTCAATACGATTATACAGGCTGCGGATGACTAGCGAATCCCACAAGAAAATACAAGACGGTGAGTAACACGACGAGAGCACGTCTCTTGGTGACTGAAGTATACATCAAAGAATGAATCATACGAGTCTGGTTTGTAAATTGTGCAAGATGGTAAGTAGATGTACGCCTTCCAAGAAGAATCAAGTTCCCGATTCCAGATGCGCAATGGACGGCCGGTGCGAGAATACGCTGAGATATCAGGTAGCCTCACTGCTGTCTCGGGGGCAACACTGACCCACGGGGGCGCGTTGCCGCGACAGATAGATCGAAGACGCAGCGGTTTAGCATCGCCAGATACAGGATGCTTTGCAAGAAGAAAGCAAGAAGAGACAATCCGTCTGCAAGAGAATCTCGACTCTAAAAAAACCCCAACCGGCAGTAACACAGTCAACATCTGCTGTCCACCAGGAACCCCGCGGCGAACATATCTTCCAGCCGCTCTTCAAGGCCGTCGTCGAATTCTGCTCCGTCGAATATAAGCTCCACGCGCGTGAACATGGGAAATGCCGCGCTTCCGTACAGCGACTCGACCATCGTCGCCACCGCGTCGCCGTCAAACTTGGCATCATGCCCAAGCGTCAGTTGCGCGAGCACAGGCAGCGCAATCGGAGGCGCGAGTGCGAGGTCCTCCGCGCTGCGCGCGAAGGCCACGAAGAGCTCGTCGCACACGCACGCGCAGAATTGGAGACTGAGCGACGCGAGGGCCGGCGTGAGGTGCAGGAACGCGAGCAGGCTGTCCAGCGCCAGGTCGAGTCCGTACAGGTCGAGCGCCGTCAGAGTGAACGCAGCGCGTGCGTGCAGGTCGAGGAAGACGTGCTGCGGCCATTCGGAGGCTTCCATCGCGGAGATTTGGAGGGATTCGAGCGCGGGGAGGCGGAGATGGCGGAGGAGCGCGAAGTGGGGGCCGTAAACGTCTCCGGAGACTTGAAGGGAGCGCAGAGCGTAGAGGGTGCAGAGGGCGAGGACTTGGTCGTCGTCGTCCTCGGGCTCGATCACATCCATCGCACATATCTGGAGTGCTATGCACTGCGTGAGGATGCTGCGCGCCGCGAGGACGTCCATCGGGATGTGCAGATCCAAAGTGGTTAACTGGGCCCACGGGAATTTCGAGGAGGCAAGATTGTTGTCACCCAGATGGGCGGTAGGAAAATCCAGCCGCAGCTGACAGAGGCGAGGCGCGGATTCAAATACGTTTAGGATTTCAGCGAGATTGGATGGGAGGAAAGGAACAACATGGTGGAAGTCGATCGAGACGCGGCGAAGGATTGGGAAGATTTTGTTCACAGAGAGACGGAAACAAACAAGGTCCCCATAGGCGACGGTGAGGTGGATCTCCTTTAATCTGTCGGTCAGTGGCCACATTACCTCCAACGGCCAAAGGCAGCGAAAGGGCTGCACGTCGAGGGACAAGACGCGCGGTGTAGTGAGCATAACAGAAACTGGGAGAGGTTGCGATCTTTCAGCCAACTCGTTCACGTATAGAGCTGCACGATGAAAGTTTTTCTCGTCAAAATTGAAGCTAATCCTATCCCACAGACGGGGGGTGTTTCGCGAGATACTGCGCCAGGCAGAGCAAATGTGTCCCAGGAGGATGGGAGCCTCCGGTGGATTCGTCACTGAGTAAGTGCGTGAGGTTAAGCTGTTATTGATGCAGCACTAGAAAATCTCAAGCAGAATCTCGGGAGGGACGTGTCGCATGGGTTATGATACCACCTCCAAGCCAGCCAGAATTTTACTGCGTTGAAATTTTTCTTCTTCAAGAGCAAGCGAGATTTACTTCACCCGTTTTACCGCGCTTTATAGAGCCGTTCGCCATAAAACTTGAAACGTTCAAGCTATATCATTTGCGAAGAGAATGAGGCTTACTGGTGATTTCAGACGAGCGCACCTGGGATGCAGCGGAAAACCTGGGGGCGTAAAAATTGAAATGGGCGATATAAGACGGCGATGAGAGACGCAAAAGCTACATCCGGCAAGACGTCTTTCTCAGGTAAAAGTGCAGGGACGAAAGGTTTTATGGTGGATTTCGTGAGATGTACCCGCGCTGCCGCCGGATTGTTTACACTGGGCCCAAGGAAGTTGGTCCTGAAGCAAAAAGACGATATTCAAGGCGACCAGTTAGCTTTAGGTAATGATCCGATAACTTGCTAACTCCCACGAACTTTTTCATCCTTGTCGTCCCCGTTCCCTTGTCTAATGCTTTCGCGTTCCCTTGATTCAATTAATTATGGCAACGGACTGGAATTCACAAGTACAGACTGTACAACTAGTCCTCCCGGGTACATAAGCCTCTAATGCATCACACGGTCCTATACCTGTATATATATTTTTATGTTCTCATTTGAGGACCACGAACGTGGCAGGCATGTAGCAAGTACCGACTCTGGTCATATTTTGATGCACAACGTGTAGACATCCTGTTGCAACGAAGCATCTACACCACCGTTTTGTCAGCGACCTGGGCCCCAGGTGGGAGGCTGTGACGCTGGTCCGGCCATCAGACTGGCCTCAAACCGGCTAAAACGAGCCGACGTCGATTCGACGTCGAGGAACCCCACCTCGATTCAACGTCGTTCCTCGACCTCGATTCGACGTCTCTGCCGCATTAGGCTTTTTTTTCTCTCTCTCAAATTTTCTGCCCTCCATTTTATCTTTGGGTATATTGGATATATTGCACTGGCTTGTGAGAATGTAATACGGCTTGAGAATGCATACAAATACAGGAAACGGAACATAGTAAAGGTGTGACCATATTGACGGGGAAGCTAGCAACCTCAAGGAAGAGCAATATGGGCACTCACCATTAACGTAGACAAGGTACCGGGATTCTGCGAGCAATTGAGTCCACGGAAACTTTGAGCGAGCATACGACACACCTGACGTGGCACACGAATTCCGGGGGTGGCAGGAGGGAGGACAGAGAGTGAGAGTGAGAGGGCCAGCTGGATGGCTAGGGTCTTGGGATGGGAAATAGCTGTAGACACAAGAGAGGGAGGGAGAGCAAAGTGCAGACGAGAGAAAACCCGGAGTGTTTGGACATTGTTTGGTTCCAACTGCACAGTGGCGGACTTAGAGATTTTTGTCGATAAGTCCGACAGCGCAGCAGGCTGGCCTGGGAGGAGTACATAGGTATGGCCAGGAATCGACGTCGAAACGACGTCGAGAGAAAATTGCTGATCCCACGTCACATCTGGTTACAAATGATGTTGCCTGGACGCCGAAACGACAGAATTGTTCCCACCCACATTTTGACATCAGTTTTGACAAAATCCCAACGTCGGAGGCTCGATATCAATTCAAGGTAGATTTGGCCGTGATTTATTACTGTTTCAAGGCCATTTATATGTCGGCTCGTTTACATGAAATAGACGTGCCTCCCCAAAACGGTGGTGTACGGTGTTCATTAAATTTACCACGGCAGCACAATGAAAGCATAATTATTATGATACAGTCCGTAGTCCTAGGCGATAAATACTGTCGTCTACCAACAAACGGATGATGCAAGCGCGCGCGGGCCTGGATTTCGTGCTAAACCAAGGGAGCCCTAGAATGGATACGGGAGGGGGGCCGGAAGGGGCGTTTTGAGGGTGTGGGGAGTATAAATGTGATTAGGGTATGCAGAGTAGTGAGCAGAACCGGGGAACGAGTTGGAGCATGAAGTGTAATAACAACAGAGAAACGACATGTGCGCCTTGTAAAGGTAGAGAGAGAGAGAGGGAAAGTGATTAGAACTACCGCTGCTGCTGTAAGTCAGCGCGTCTAAAATGAAAGACCAATCAATATCGCTCTGGGCAAGGCAAAGAGGGAAGAGCGCACTTTCGGAGGGTATCATACAGGAACTTGTAGCTCCTCAGATTGCCCTTCAGCCGTCTGATATCCAAACTGTAGGTGTCGTTCAAGCGGTCGAGGCGCGTCAGCTCGACCGAGAAGCGGACTTCGTCGCCCGCGTCCTCCGACGGATCGCCATACACCGTGTCCAACTGCGAGGCAGGCTCCGAGGTCAGGATACCGCTGTTGTTCAGCGAGTCGTCGCCGTCGAACGACGTGTTACCGGCTGCGGCCAGCCCGGACGTCGAGACCTGCGACGACTGCCGCCGCATGAGCAGGCCACGTAGCATCCCGCCACCGCTGAACGACGACTGCGAAGGCAGCGGTAGTCCACGCTTGTCGACCTGCCCAACATCACACATCAGCTCCGGTGCACTAAAATATCGATAACAAAACGCAACGTACCCCATTGGACCCCGCGCTCCCGACCATCGTGAACGCCGCGACGCCCTGCCCGCCCGCACCGATGCTCCCGATCGTGCTCTTGCCAGAGCGGCGCTGCTTCGCGCGGATGCACCGGTACTTGAACTCGCTCTCCTTGTAGGTCTCCATGCCCATGCCCTTGAGCACCTCCTTCACGTGCTCCATCACCTGCGGCGGCTGCCCCGTCGTGATCGTCGATTGGTCCACCGCGCCGTGGTGGATCCGCAGCGCG
The DNA here is from genome assembly GCA_029204085.1 of Mycena sp. CBHHK59/15. Taxonomy (NCBI): domain Eukaryota; kingdom Fungi; phylum Basidiomycota; class Agaricomycetes; order Agaricales; family Mycenaceae; genus Mycena; species Mycena sp. CBHHK59/15. The sequence goes on from JARGXW010000612.1 coordinate 14,036, forward strand.
CTGCCCACGCCTGCCACCGCCGTCGCCGCCGCTGGCGTAGCGCCTTTGCGGTTGGCGCTCCCCCCGCTGCCGCCTCCGTTGGTCGCGGACGACCCCCCGATGTTGACCGAACGCCGGAAACGCGCCGCGAGCGACGACGTGGCCGTCGGCGTCGGGGCGAAGCTCGAGTCTGCATACGACGCCGACGACGGCGTACGCTGCCCCCGCGCACCACCCGCGAGCGTCGCCGCCACGATGGGCGACAGCGCTGGCATCTGCGTCTGCGCAGACGTCGGCGTCGTGACGAACACCTGCACGGGCGACGCCGGGTCGCCCGCGGCGGACGACCCGCGGGACGGCGGCGCCTCGGGGGACGTCGCGCTCATGCCGCCGGCGGTGATCGAGTCGCGGCCCTTGCGGAACCACTGCATGACCTTGCGCGCCTTGCTCGTGCTCGCCTGCATGCCGCCGACGTCCGTCTGCGACGCGTTGGCCGCTGCTGCGTCCTGCTGCGCGAAAGTTTTCTCCGCGCCGCCCGTGTGCGGCGTCGCCTTGACTGTCGGAGGCGGGAGCTGCACGCTCGCGGCGCGGTCCCCGGTGTCCTTCTTGCGGATGCTCATGTTGGCGCGGATGGACGAGATGGGGTTGGTCATGACCGTCAGGCCAGTGAGAGTGTTGCGCCGGCTCTTCTTTCCCTCCTTCTCCTTCTCTTTTTCCTTCGCCGCCTTCTCGCTCGCAGCCTGCTGCTCCTTCTCCCTGTCCACTTCCATCTTTTCCACCACCTTCTCCGTTTCCCGCGCCGTCTCGCCGTCCGCAAAGACATCCATCACTGCCGGTCGCTCGAACACCGCGCCATTGACGATCTCGCCGGGACCCACCACGTTCCTCGTCGGCGAATGCATCTTCCATGTCGTGGGTGGGCTCGTTGGGCTCGGTGGCAGCGGCTTGGCCCCCGTCCCAGACGAATGGCTCCCCCGTCGCCGCCGTTCCCGGCGCTCTGCGACGCTCCCGCTCGTGCTCGCGCTCACCGGCACCTCCACCCCATCCATGGCCCCACCGCTCCCGTTCACCGCAGACACCGCTGGGCTCACGGTCGCCGGCGGGCTCGCAGCGACCGGCGACGCGGGAGCCGCGCGCACAGGCGACTGCCTCGGCGTCCGCTGCTTCTCCTGCTGCCCGCCCGGGCTCGCCGGGCCCCTTCGCTCCCGCCCCCCACTCGCGCTCCGCTCCCTTCTCCGCTCCCCCGCGCCGCGCCGTTCGTCGTACTCGACCTGGATCGTGTGCCGGAACTTGTCGACCGTGCGCTCGCCCTCCTTCTCGCCCTCCTTCTGCTGCACCTCCTTGCCCTTCCGCGGGCTCTCCACGACCACGCCGCCCTCGCCCGCCCGCCGCGGCTCCCCGCGCGCCTCGCCCTCCTCCAGCTCGCGCTCCGCCGGCCGCCGCGCCCCCGCACCCGGCGCAGGCCCAAACGGATCGTCGTCGTCCTCCACGTTGTACCCCAGCCCCGCTGACGCCGAGTCGTACAGGAACTCGGGCTGCGCGGTGCGGCTGCGCTGGGGCTGTGACGGGCTCTGGTTTTGGTGCTGGTTCTGGCTTTGGGTTTGGGTGTGTGCGCGCGCGACGGGCGACGTCCCGGTCGCCGCGCGCATCTGGCGCTGATATGCCAGGCGCTTCATCTGGTGCTGCTCCATCGCAGCGCGCTCGAGCTCCTCCACGGTGCGCCCGAAGGCCGCGGGTGCGTCGCTTGTGGGCGGGACGTGGTACGCCGCGAGCCACGGGTGGCGCATAACGCTCTCGAGGCTCGCGCGCTTGCGTGGATCTGGGACAAGCATCATCTTGAGCAGGTCGCGCGCCTCCTCGGAGATGTACTCGGGAAACGAGAGCGGAGTGTTTACGATATATTTGTAGAGGAGATTAATGTTGTCGCCGTCGGGGTTGGCAGGGTCGTCGTCAAAGGGGAGGTAGCCGGCGAGCATGGCGTAGAGGATGACGCCGCAGGACCAAATGTCGACAGCACTTCCGACATAGAGACCCTCGGAGATGACGAGCTCGGGCGCAGCGTAACACGGAGAGCCGCAGGAGGTCTGCATGAGGTCGTCGGCGCGGTGCTCGAAACGGTTTGCGAAGCCAAAGTCGGTGATGATCACGTTGCGGTGGCGGTCGAGCAACAGGTTCTCGAGCTTGAGGTCGCGATGGACGATCTTCTTCTGGTGGATGTACCACACGCCCGAGATGAGCTGCGAGAAGAGCTTGGAGGCGTCCCGCTCGCGCAGGTAGCGGTGCGCGAGGATGTGGTCGAATAGCTCGCCGCCCGAGGCGTATTCGATGATGATCCCGATGTACTTGTCGGTTTCGATCACATCGTACAGGCGGACGATGTTGGGGTGTTTGAGGGTCTAATAGGTGGTTAGCAACAGATTAATTATATATTTAGCAAGAGAGAGGAAAAGGTCGACGACGTGAGGCCCTGGAGCGACAAACAGAGGGCTATCTCCCTGGCACAAAGTTTCCCGGCCGCGCCAATGCTTAGAGAGAACCAGACACTGCGGTGATGCACGATGTTGCTTGAGGCGCGCCGCAACGCTCAGCTCGGCATCTTGGGTCCACGGCGCCACATCCACCAGTGCCAGCGCCCAGCCCCGCATGATAAACCAAAAAATGAAAAACACAGATAAAGACAACTCACCCTCAGAACCTCAATCTCGCGCTCCACCTTGGTCATACGCACGGCACTGTCGACGTTCCCCTCCGTATGAGCTTGACGGCGACCTCCTCGCCCCACTGGCTGTGGAGGCCCAGCTTGACCTTGCCAAACTCGCCCTCGCCAAGCGTCTGGAGGAGCAGGTACGGGCCAAACTTGGGAATGGTGCGGCGGGGGTGGGCGGCGGCAAAGGCGATGGCGGCGGGGTGGGAGTAGACATCGGTGTAGGTGGTGGTTGCGTGGTCGGCTTCTGGGGTGGACGAGGAGGCGACCTGGTGGGAGGCACGGTGCTGGGTGTTCTGGCGGCGGGACGGCGGCGACGTTGACTGGACAGCGACCGACACCGGGCGCGACGGCGACGGGATCTGCAAGCTCATCGCAGGCAGAGAGAGAAAGACGAGATTGCCTTTTTCGGCCCAATTCCAACTGGCAACGGCTGTGCGTTTCATAAGCCCTCGAGCACGTGCGCATCCTCCGCCAAACCACTTCTTTTGTCAAGTCTTTTGTCTCGACAACCATTTTTAAATCTGGCGCTGAAGGACATACAATTGGTGGACCTCAAATGGAGCCTCCCAATTTTAGGCGGCTTTTTATGGTGAGAATCACAGCGGCAAGATAAATTACGGAGGACCGATTCCGACTCATTTGTCCACAACGAGAACAAGAGAGTACATCTGTTAAAGTTATAATGCACCTGTTTCACTGCCTTGCCGCTTCAGTTGGGCATTCATTCAATCAATGATCTTGTCAGTCCGACTGAGTCAATTTTATCAATAGAAACATTCTAACTTGTTCATCAATATTGAATAGCAGACTGCCACACACTGCTGTGTTTTTTCGCCAATCACCTCAGCCAAGGTAACGACCCGCGGAGAGCTTCGGGTTTGGCGGATTGGTCCGCATATGAACGAATTCTTGACCCACACTTGTTGCAATGCGCATCGCAGCTTCGCCTTTTGCATATACCTGACCACGGCGACAAACCGCCACCAGATACTTTGTAATTCTGCGGCACACCCTCCGGTTTGTGTTGGGCTAACTATCTCGAAAGCACCCTGCAAGGTTACTGGCAGTACCATCAACTGGCGATAAATCTTGATATTGATCCCTCGCTGACAGGTATCGCGGACAACGAGGCAGCAACGAGGACGGTGCGCCTGTAGTTCATTATGTATGTCATGTTTTAACGGAGATAATCTGCGTGTATGGGGAAGAAATTCAAAGCGTCGATATCAGACGTCGGACTGGACATGCAAATTCTAATTTTTTGCGCCAGATATCTGGAGCTCGCCCGCCTCTGCGCCCCTACAGCGTTCCCTCCTCTCGCTGCTGGTTAGCTTTAGTACGATCTCCGCCATTGGTCCCATCAAAGTGTGCAGTTGTGCCCCTGTGCGCGCACAGCCCACCCGACCTCCTTCTGGAGGCGCGGCCGTTCTTTTTTTGTATTTCTTATAATTCTGGTCTCTTTCCCCCGTAGGGCCAGCGCGCCTCAATGCAGAACAACGCCAACATCGATCTGCGCCAACACAGACCCACATGCATCCTTGTTATGTGACATCTGCTACTCTCCAGATACCTCGCGCCGAGCGTCTCCTCGCACTCTTCGTCATCACACTGACCCGCACAGAAACCTACCAAGCGGCCCACCGTCGCGCACAGAAATGGGCGCGTGCAATTGTGCAATACTCCGCCACCGGCATTGCGGACTCAACCGTATCACACGCTACGTTCGACTCAGAGTACGGATGCCGTTTTCCACGTTGTAGAAGGATTGATAATGTATGATAATGTACATCGCGACGAGGGTGGTTTCGTACGTCGACCACGTTGCTTCATATGTCCACCAGGTCCCCGGGTGCAGGCCGGCCCTGCATCGACATGCCAACTCGATTCCAAATCGTGGATACTCATATCCAGTATATCGCCGGTATCTAGGATCTCGTCGAGCTAGGCGATACTCACTGGCAACGCATTAATTCAGGATACAGAAATACAAAGAAAAGCCGAATCTCAAGTCAGTAGCTGAACCCTGGAAGAAAGCAGGATGTCCCAAGCCATCGTAATTCGGTGAAAATCCGCTGTCCGATTTTCACCCAAATTGTTCCATATGTGTTGAAGGCCTTTCAGGTCATCTGTGAGTCGGTTGAAAACTCCTAATTATGACGTTGGCGATCCAGCATAGATAAATCTAGCGGTGACCTCACCTTCGATGAGAGAGACGATAGGCATAGCGCGAGTAAGTTCGAGAAGAAGCTCCTGTGATAGATTAGTGAACGATATCACGCAGCAAGAGGCATTCCACAGTACTTGTCGTTCCTTCGAGTTTGTCGCAACCTTCAACCTCGCAACCTCAGCCTGGAGTCTCACCAGATCACTCTCTGAATCCCGTTCAAACTCCTGTAAGAGCAAAACTATTTTATCGCAATCATCGAGCAAATCGTCAATCAAATGACATTGGCTCTCGATGATTTGGTCTAATTCCACCTCGGGCAGATCGACGTTCTCCCTGGAATAGGTTTCCTTCGTATAAGACATGCTGCTTAGCTCCTCACTATGGCTAAAAAAACAGGAGCTCACTACGGCCTGCCGGGAGGACGAAGAAATCTTGGACGCGAGCGCAGCCATTGCTCTTCGCGTGGTGTGGAACTTCTTTGTATGCTTCCAAATGTCCTTATAGGACGTTTTCGAGGAGACGGTCGGAAGACCCTGGCCACTGGATACCGGGAGCTGAAGTTTTGGGGTACAATCGGAGGAGAGTTACTTACTGATCGACATATTTCTGGAGTAGAAGAAGATTGTCTTCCGTAAGATGAGTGAGGTTCAGAGTGAGGATTTCTTGCTTGCCGGCTTTGGACATGCGCTTGACCATCATAGCAAAAGAGCAGACGCAGGAATGAGAACGGAAATCTGCAGCACGTTACATCCTATATCTGAAGGCAGCTTGACGTGGGAAGAACTAATATCGAAGCCCAGTGTTGGCATTCGCGTGGCCATTGAGTCGGTTCTGCCGTTGGCGGGGCTGGATGGGGAACAGCGAAGTTCATCAGCTCTCACTTGAAAGAGAATTCTCCTGTTCTTCAAGTCAGTTTTTAGGGCAATTCTCGGGGGAAGGCTGTTTGTGGCCTTCGAAGGCGCCAAACAACCGATAGCTTCCCTGAAAGGCAGCAAGCGGCTGCCAGACCGCTTCGTGGTCCGGCATCCTCTTTGCCAATGACGAATTGAAGTGGACATGGCTGAGATTAAAAAAGTTTCAGACAGACAGACACACATAATTTTATAAAGAGGGGGAGGTGATTCAAGACCAAATTCAACCATTCCCTACGTAGACATTCAGACCGGCTTCAGTGATACATTTCCATTTCTCACTAACTTCTAACTTCTAAACACTCAGTTCTACTTTGGCGCTTTTAGTGATCGCTTCCTGTATATCTTTGTCCGCCAGCGCCGGCTCGACCCACTCTTTGAGGAATGAATCGACCTGCTCAGGCGCGCGGCCGATGAAGCTCTCGGGTCTGAGCAACTCTTCCAGGTCTGCCTTGATCGGGTCGAAATACGCATCCGCACGGATACGCTCGATCAGGTCGTTCTCAAGGCCGAGCTGTTTGACTTGGTGCGCGGCTTCGTGCGAGAGGACCTGTGGTTCAAATTGCCGTGAGAACGGTGCAGACTTGCGAGTGGCACTTGGGTGGGTTACCCTGATTTTCTCGTGCGCCTCTTGACGGTCGCCGCCCTTCTTGACGATGGCCATGATGACGTTCTCGGTCGCCATAAAGGGCAGTTCCTGGGCGATTCTGCGTGCGATGACCTTTGGGTACACGACGAGGCCTTCGGAGATATTTTGGAGGGTCGAGAGGACGATATCGGCCGTCAAGAACGCCTCAGGCAGCGTGATGCGTCGGTTAGCGCTGTCGTCCAAGGTCCTCTCAAACCACTGCACACCCGCGGTCATCAGTGCGTTCTGGTGCAAGACCATCAAATGCCGGGAAAGACTGCAGACACGCTCGGAACGCATGGGATTGCGCTTGTACGCCATCGCAGAGGAGCCAATCTGGGTCGACTCGAAGGGCTCCTCGATTTCCTGTGCTGGATTAAACCTCGTTCAAAGCGATCAGGCAATATTAACCTTCAGGTTAGCAAGTAGTCTGATATCGGTGGCTAATTTGTGGGCGGTAGCCCCTAGTGACGCCAGCGGCGCAAGCACATCGACATCGATCTTGCGGGAATAAGTTTGTGATGTCACGGGATACACATACTCGAAGCCAGACAGTTTGGTGACTAGTTTGTCGAGAGATTCGACCTGACAGAGTAAGTATCCTCGCAAAGGCAGGTTTATCCATGTACCTTGTCGTGGTCCCCATCGAACAGAGTGAGGAAGCTGGCCTGGGTGCCAGTGGTGCCTTTCACACCACGGAAACCCAAGTCATCCCGCGCACGCTTGATGTTCCGCAGATCCCAGAGCAGTTCCTATTCGTTGTTAGAATGCCGTGGGTAGAGTCCACGCAGTTGATAGATTCACCTGGATCCACAACGTGGCGCGCTTACCGACGGTGGTGAGCTGCGCCGGCTGGAAATGGGTAAATCCCAAGGTCGGCAGGGCCCGATACTGTGCGGCAAAAGCAGAAAGCCGCGAGATCAATATGGAGAGCGAGCGGATGAGATAGTCGAGGCCGGTACGCAAAAATATGAGGTCCGCGTTGCTGGTAAAATATCAATTAAAGTGGCGTGTGAGAAAAGAGAAAGAAAGCTGACTCCGTGACGTAGCAAGAAGTCGCTCCCAAGCTTGATGATGCAGCGAGTTAACTTCGCAACTACGCTAAGACCTATATACCTCACTGGATGATTCCTGCCGCCGCTGGCGCCACGGTACCAAACGTGTGAACATGCGCCATAACGTCGTGGCGCCGTTTTTTCTCTTCCTGTGCCGCGACCTCAAATTGTTCTGGGGTCAAGTGCTAAGCAGAAAAGAAAATGAACGACAGCTTATTTACACTGGCGCCACTCTTACGAGATTTTGCTGCATCTGGGTGATCGCTTCGTCGGGAATGGGCAGGCCCAACTCCTTTTCGGCGATGGCGAGGCTGAGCCAGAGCTTGCGCCAGGTGTAGAAGCGATTCTGCAGTACGAGAAAATGACGTCAGCACGAGGGGCAGTATAGCGACTGTCGCAGAACGCACAGCGGGAGAGAAGAGATGCGCCATCTCTTTGCTCGCATAACGACTGTGGATCGTTCAGAATCTTAGCAGACCAAGTTCGGGATTATGAACCTGGAAAGAGGTGTCTGGTATGTTTCAAAGGCCTCCATCGCACAAGATATACTGTTTCGTCCGTGGTGTGGTGTTTCATATGTGTAGTGGGAAGCTTACCGTCTTCAAGAAAGTACGTTCCGAGTCCCAAGTTAGTCACGGTCCAGTCGAAAATAGTGATTGGATCACGGATCGGGACTCCGCAGCCAAATACTGCCACTGATGTCCTATCAATGGCACAGCCACTGGCAGCCCTCCCGGAACTGCCATGTTTTCAAACCATCTCCCACTCGCATTTGACGATGGTCCCCCACAGATTTAAAAAGGTGACCTGGCCCGATTCGAATACCTTTGGAAGAAGATCTGGGGTCGCCGTGACTTGGTTCCGAACCATAACATCTTCAGGGAGGAAGATATCGCCGTTCCACCTATCGGCGAGACATGGGTCGACACAGTATTGTCGCGGACGCCTGATATTCCTGAAGCATCTGCTTCGTTTGACTCCAGTGGACCGGCTATGTAAGTTATACTACATATTCACCCTCGGAAACTCGCTGAATTGTGTGATCTAGATGGCCAGACGGCTCTCTTGGGGCCACAAGGCCTTGGACCCCACGCAGACACTGCTAATTCGTTCTGAGTATGACACTATCATTGAGCGCAGTGCGAGAGTTCCCGAGAATCCCGAACACAGCGGCGCTACAAAAATAATCATCGTCGACTTGTCCACCGCGCCGTGGTGGATCCGCAGCGCGCTGCCCACGCCTGCCACCGCCGTCGCCGCCGCTGGCGTAGCGCCTTTGCGGTTGGCGCTCCCCCCCCGCTGCCGCCTCCGTTGGTCGCGGACGACCCCCGATGTTGACCGAACGCCGGAAACGCGCCGCGAGCGACGCGGTGGCCGTCGGCGTCGGCGCGAAGCTCGAGTCCGCATACAACGCCGACGATGGCGTACGCTGCCCCCGGGCACCACCCGCGAGCGTCGCCGTCACGATGGGCGACAGCGCTGGCATCTGCGTCTGCGCAGACGTCGGCGTCGTGACGAACACCTGCACGGGCGACGCTGGGTGGCCCGCGGCGGACGACCCGCGGGACGGCGGCGCCTCGGGGGACGTCGCGCTCGAGCCGCCGACGGTGATCGAGTCGCGGCCCTTGCGGAACCACTGCATGACCTTGCGCGCCTAGCTCGTGCTCGCCTGCATGCCGCCGACGTCCGTCTGCGACGCGTTCGCCGCGGCGGCGTCCTGCTGCGCGATCGTTTTCTCCACGCCGCCCGTGTGCGGCGTCGCCTTGACTGTCGGCAGCGGGAGCTGCACGCTCGCGGCGCGGTCCCCGGTGTCCTTCTTGCGGATGCTCATGTTGGCGCGGATGGACGAGATGGGGTTGGTCATGACCGTCAGACCAGTGTGGGTGTTGCGCCGGCTCTTCTTTCCCTCCTTTTCCTTCTCGTTTTCCTTCACCGCCTTCTCGCTCGCGGCCTGCTGCTCCTTCTTCCTGTCCACTTCCATCTTTTCCACCACCTTCTCCGTCTCCCGCGCCTTCTCGCCGTCCGCAAAGACGTCCATCACCGCCGGTCGCTCGAACACCTCGCCAGGACGCACAACGCCCCTCGTCGGCGAATGCATCTTCCATGTCGTGGGCGGGCTCGTTGGGTTCGGTGGCAGCGGCTTGGTTGTCGGGCTTGTAGCCCTCCCAGACGAATGGCTCCCCCGCCGCCGCCGTTCCAGTCGCTCTGCGGCGTTCCTGCTCGTGCTCGCGCTCGCCGGCACCTCCACCCCATGCATGGCCCCACCGCTCCCGTTCACCGCAGACACCGCCGGGCTCACGGGCGCCGGTGGGCTTGCAGCGACCGGTGACGCGGCCGCGTGCGGGTGGACTAATAATGATTGCTGAAAATATGGAGCCAGGAGGTTTCAACGTATTTATGTAACTGTAGAAGCAAGTTTTGAACAAAATTTGGCAGGGTTTAAACCCACGACCACCCCCACTCCCCATTCTCAATGCAGACTTCCATGCCCTCAGTCAAAAGTGCCTTCAGCCGCCGGACGAACTCTTCGCGAGTAGGTCCCTCCGGGAGCGGATGCTTAGCCTCGAGCTTGAAATGGGTGAGCTGGCTCAACCCTGCATTTGGTAGGTTCCATCGCATTGATAGACCATCAACCAAATGATCGTAAAATTCCTGAGGAAGCTCGTCGGGGCCATAACACACTAGCCTCTCAAGTCGCGGAAGAAAGGAAATGCGGCTCAGGCTTGCAAAGATCGGCATGAGATTCTCCGCCAGTGGACGCAATATGGTGAGATTTTTGAGTGACGATAGGCCATTGAGCAGTTGCATTGCCTCCGAGGTGGTGAGAGTATTCCCTAAGGGAATGTGTAAATCGGTCAGCTGGCAGTGCGAGCGAGAGAGGAATGTGGAGAGTGGGGAGAATTCAGAGGTTTCGACGTAAATCGACTGGAGATTTAGGATCTGGAGCGCAGGGAGTGTGATGTGCGATAAAATGTCCAGGCTCTTTCCTGCCAGGCAGAGGGATCGCATAAATGTGAGGGATAGGATGGGTGGAACAACATCCCTGCCGGAGGGTTGGAGGGATTGGAGCATGCAGTCTGTGATAGCAGGTGTCTCACGCAAAAGTCGAAGACATTGGTCAATGGACGCAACGGCGGCATCTACATTCGTCAATTGCTGCCAAGGAAGAGTGACGTGTGGGGGCATGAAACCACCAAGCCAGACGGTGCGAAGCGCAGGCGCTTCTTTCCAAGCAGTGATAGGGGGAAGGACATTGGTGCGCGGAGCAGCATCATGCACTCTGATCCTAAGCTCTTGGAGTTGAGGAAGGAAAGGGGAGATAGCCCCAAACCGTGGTAGCTGGTGGAAGGGGACAAAAAGATCCACACGGCGCCATTGATGTGAATAGCGCTCGAACAAATCTGGGAGCATCTTGTCCCACTGTGTTACTGTCCGTTTAGTGACGTCGTTGTTGGAAGTTAAGTTGATGTCAAGCGGGTGATTCCCTGCCCGAGAAAACCATGTCTCGAGAAGGGCAATATCCTTTGCAGGCTTCTCATCCCGCCGGTTTCCAAACACCATTTGTATGGATTCCCAAAGCCTCGGAGTCGAGAGTGCTACGTCGCGCCAAGCACGGCAAATACGGGTCAGAACGATAGGTGCAGTGTTGAGGCCAGGATAAATAGCGTTAGGATGCGGAAGGCAATTGATGAAGATCTCCGAGGTAATCTCCGGGGGCAACATGAGCGCTGCACATTCGAGAGACTCGACCAGATCGCAAATCATGCCTTGCTCGTCCGTTGGATTGTGGGCAACGGCAGGCCGAGCCCGCCTCTGCGAGGTGTTTCGTCTGCTTTTTGCCATGAATCGAATCTGAGGATAGTTCGCGTCACTGGAGTGATCGACCACTTTTTCTCGTGGAAAAAGTGGCCAGATAAATGTTGTCGTAGTTCTTGGGGGAATATTATTTCCTTATATGGGAATTCCTGCTCCCCAAGGAAATATTAATTCCCAAATAGGGAAACAATATTCCCCCAAGAACTACGACAGCATTTATCTAGCCACTTTTTCCACGAGAAAAAGTGGTCGATCACTGCAGTGCGTCAAGTTGCGATGAACTTTGGCGTTAAAAATTTTTCCAGGGACAAACCAATAAAACTTCACGAGAGGGTGATAAGTTCAACTGCACCTTCTACTTCAAGTTGAGAGGTCGTGACCTGCGCAAGCCGACTTTATGTAGGGATTATGAAGATGGTCGTTCTGGAGAGCCATTATTAGAGTTACTCCGGGAGTGGATTTGGATTTGGATTTGATGTGGATCTGGGTTTGATGTACTTACATGATGAGTGTTTGGATTTGTACATCTGGTTCGGACTTGGCATTTTTCTCTTTCCTCCTTTCCCCTTTGCCCCCGGAATTTTTCGGGATGCATGCATGTAATAGTAGGCTACTCCTCTGCGAAGTAACTAAGAGATACACCGAGAGGAAGGTATTGAAAAGGACTTGCCGGTCCACCAAAGTCAGTGATACCAAGGGAGTTGTCCATGTACTGACCTCGCCACTCACCGCGCACTCCCAGAAAAATTCGAGAGGCCTTCTGTATGATATGTCATGCTTTCAGCTTCTTCAGATTCTCTTGCCAACACACTTGAGTTGTGTTTGGGGGGAAATGTGTTTTGTGACATGTTGTGATACCCTGTGACAACCGAAGTCTGGCCTGCAAAATACAACGACCACGTCCCAGAAAAAGAATCTGAGGACCCAGAGAGTGTTCTATATAATACTCAAGGGTCGTCAAAATTTCCCAGAACTTTTGGGCAAGCTGTAGGGCCAGAACATAGACAACTCCCTTGGTATCACTGACTTTGATGGACCAGCAAGTCCTTTTCAATACCTTCCTCTCGGTGTATCTTTTAGTTACTTCGCAGAGGAGTAGCCTACTATTACATGCATGCATCCCGAAAAATTCCAGGGGCAAAGGGGACAGGAGGAAAGAGAAAAATGCGAAGCCCAAACCAGATGTACAAATCCAAACACTCATCACGTAAGTACATCAAATCCAAATCCAAATCCACTCCCGGAGTAACTCTAATGGGATCTCTCTCCCCCATGCTCAAAACCACCACTTATCTCAAGTCTCAAGTCTGCTCAGATTTCCCTGCCCCCCATTCATTCACAACACGGCTCCCGCCCCATGCTTTTACCACTTGCGGGAATTATACGAGTACGTGCCACCCATGCAGCTTCCCGAGAGAATTGACAGTGGCTTTTAAACAGGTTATATCTTGTCTCTGGTGTCTTCTGGACTCCACTACCTTCCTTCGAGACCTCAAAGTGTAAGCCTATTGTTATCCTTCAAATATTAACGACAAAAGCTTGAAGCAGAAGCAGACCGTGCGGAATTTCTACCTATGAGTAGTACCTAACTGTTATATAGACATAACACAAATATAACCTGTAAAATGCCACGGAGTTTCACGTCTTGTTGAACAGGCGAAAGTCTGAACGCGACTCACGGACTTGGTATTTTTTGAAGCGAATCCAAATTGGGCCGCTGAATGTAGGTTGCCGACGATGGCCGGGGCCTCCCAAAAAGGAAGGTCTGTGAGTTGGCCTGACGTCCCGCGGGATCCAATGCAGGTGTCTCCTACCCAGCTGCGGTTACAAGGTTCATCGACCGCAGTGCTATTTTAATTGAATGCAGAGAAAACTGACTGACTGGGAATTTCGGACCAGGCTACATGGGTGCGGCTGCACTGCTGTTGCAGCAGGCTCTGGTTTTGGTCCTGGTTCTGACTTTGGGTGTGTGTACGCACGAGGGGTGACGCCCCGGTCGCCACGCGCATCTGGTGCTAATATGCCAGACACCTCCTCTAGTACTGCTCCATTGCGGCGCACTCGAGCTCCTCAACGGTGCGCCAAAAGGCCGCAGGGGCATCGCTCCTGGGCAGGACATCGTACGTCGCGAGCCATGTGTGGCGCATGACACTCCTGAGGCTCACGTGCTTGCGGGTCCGGGACGAGCATCACCTTGAGCAGATCACGCACGTCCTCGGAGATGTACTCGGGGAACGAGAGGGGGGTGTTGACGATGTACTTGTAGAGGAGATTGATGTTGCACCGGGGCAATGGCCACGGGGGTCGGACCGAGAGGGAGGGTGAGGACACCCGGACGAGGGGCGGGGTGGGGAGCAGTGGGCGCTGATCGCTTGTGAGAGCACCGAGGCGGTGGGTGTGAGCTTAGGAGAGAAGCAGTCAGTATGAGACTTGTATGTAATGACCCTCTGGATCGGGACGGCATCCGTGCCCAGTTCGACGAGGTCGAGCAGACTCGCGCGCTGTCTCCCTGCGCACCGCGGCACTTGCTCGCGGCTGCCACCCAACGTGCAATCCAGCGCCAGCATCTCGTGAGCCATGGTTGGGGCTCGAGATGCACAACGTGCGGCGGGGTGTGGCTGCGCGAATGCAAGCAAGCCGAGTCGCCTGCCATCTACACCTCAGCTGCTGTTCCACATTCGAGGGTGGTCCGTGCACCATGGGATCTGGAGCCTCGAGTGCACGGATGCTGTCCACAGGACTCGGGACGGCCTGAGTGCGCGTTGACCCGTAGCTGCGAGAACAAGGGACTGCGGACTAACCATGATCCTGCGCCTTCGACTCGGTGAGCACGTGCGAGGGCTGCGTGCAAGACGAGACAAAACGAGGCTGGTGAGATTCCTGGAGGATAAGTACACAGCATTCACTCGTATCCAGCCACGTACCACTGCCATGGATAGCCTTGAGCCGCAGTGCTCTCGGACTCTCGATTGCTGTCTACCCGGGCAACGCGCGACGCGAGCACCGTGCATGGTGTCAGCCAAGCCGACTGGATGTGCAAGCCAGGCGCACTGCATATGGGCTCGGACACGGAGTGCTAGTGAGCTCGGACGTGGGCGCTGCAGACTCGGACATTCACTCACATTGGTGCGAGTTGGGTGCGCTGGGCACAGGCGGCCTCGGGGCACGCATTGATGGATTCCATGACCAGGTGTTTGGAGACAAAGCAGTAGTGCTGGTGGATAACCAAGAAGGTCCTGTCGTGTCTGCCGTGCTGTGCCTTCGAGTGGCAGAAACAGAGGAACTGATAGAGCTGCTCTTGGACAGAGCTTGGTGTAAAAAAAAAATCATTAAATATTCTTGGATCCGGATCCTGCGCTAAGGTCGTGAATATTTTGGTACATTGTGGTCTGTAGTTGTGGTTTTTTTGTCAGATCCTCGGTCGTGGTTTGTCATCGGTGGTTTGTAAACCTTGCTCCAACTTCTCCTATTTTCTGTTGTGGTGTTCCCAGGTCGCAGTATCCGACTTGTCCCCATGGTTGTGATCCTTACTTTCGTAATTCCAGGTGCATGGATTTTTGGTAAGCAATATAGGTCAGACCATGGTTAAAAGCCATCAAACCAAGATATTCCGGCCAATGGTAACATCTCAGGAGACACCTGCGAGCACATTGGCATTCAGCTAGTATTCCAACATCACAGCCACTGGTCCGGATCAATCCGGGAACGAATCTTTGAACAAATCAGGCGATTGTCAATGAATGTACAGGAAGTAGAAAAGCTAAAAGGTATCAGGATAAAGTACACGAACACAAGCAAGGGCATTGGTCCACGACATAATGATATCGGCCTCATCAGCACTCCCAAGACAATGCGAAAATGCATCATTCAGCTTGGTCACCTCCTGTTCGGAGAGGGTGCCTGCAGGCGGCTGAACAATGACTTCACTGAGATCAGGTGGAGGTCTAACCAAGAGAATCTTAACCGAAGTTACCGAACTACTATCTGGTTCGGATTTTCAAACCACATACAACACGACCGTGATCACGAGACACTGTGTCCGACCATAGTAAACAGTCGGCAAACCACAGCGACAGATCACAGATTGCTCCAAATCCCTGTACCTCAACCTCAGCTCTGGATCGAATAATATGTAGCGATGAAAAAGGTCATAGCTTGGACAACGACTAGTCTGCCGTCGCGGAGGAGCACAGCCTCTGTGCTTGGTGCTCAGTCATAGTACTAGGATGGGGCTAGGGATCCCCACCGTACCGTATACGGTTACGGCCGTAAAGATTACGGTATCTTACGGGTGTGAATTTCTTGCCATACGGGACGGTATACGGTACGGGTCTCTACACCGTAAAGCCGTATTTTTTACGGTATACGGGCGTCGAGAACGGCGTCGAATAAAGGTGTGTGAGCGCAAATAGTGTAAATTCACTCCATTCTTACCTCCTTGTGCTCATCCTGACCCACCAAGTTCACCCAGGTGCCCAGGCGGCGGTGTTTCTCACAAGCCGTACCGTACCCGTAACCGTACGAGGCATCCCAGAGGGCCATACGGTACGGTTACGGGTTACCGTAAAACCGCAACCGTATACCGTATTGTACGGTTACGGTGGGGATCCCTAGATGGGGCCCGGGGCCCCAGCATGAACTTCTTCCACGCCCAGAAGCGGAACTGCGCGGTCTCGGTGCAGGTATGTGGCTTGGCGAGAACGTCCCAGATGCGGTCGAACATTTCCTGCGGAATGGCTGCCTTCACTCGGCGAGACGGGGATAGGTCAAGGATAGGTGGGCGAGCTGTGCGCCTTCGATGTGTTTGTATTGCGAACGCGTAGGTTGGAAGTCGGGGAATGTCGGTGGGCTCTTCGGTAGTTGTCTGGTCATTTTCAGGACATCTGTATGGAGCGCCAGAACAAGATCTTGCAACGTTGAACTAAAACTCGTAACCAAGTTCAATACAGCACCGCGGTCCGCCAACGGTCCGCTAGAATGCCACGTGAAATTGAATCGCGGTTACAAGAATAGACTCGACTCCACATCGACTGCAACTGCGATGTCCTCAACACATCTCCCGCCCACAGTTGACGATGCTTCCCCCGAATTTCCAGACAAGCTGACCGTTTATGAAAACCTTTGGAAGATGACCTGGGGTAAAGGCGATTCAGTTCGCGATGCCATCGTCAAGGAGGAAAATATTGAGGTTCCACCCATTGGTACAACATGGGTGGACCAAGTATCGTCGTGGGCCCCTGACATGCTACAAGCGCCCGCTTCGTCTGACGCCAATGGGCCACCTGTGTAAGCAATACTACACGACTGTCGTGACATCCCTGACCGAAGATCTTGTATGATCTAGAAACTACAACGCCAAATGGCTTACCTGGGGTAGTAACCGTTTTGACACCAAACAGAACCTGTTAATACGTGATGAATACCCTGCTATCATCAAGCGGATTAGCATAGATTTCGATGAGAGAATCAAAGAAAGCCCTGAGCATAGCGGCTCTACAATAGTAATTGGGTGGCCAGGAATCGGTAAGCATTTCAGTCCGTCTGTTATTGCACGGCAATAACTTTAGATCGCCCAGGCAAAACCACCTTCTTGTACTACTACCTGATCTGCCTCCTGCTGAAAGCAGAATCCGTGCTTTTCAGTAATGGGAAACAATGCTTTGGCTTCTCTAAAAAGGGTGTTCAAACTGTTCCCTGGTCAGGACTCGAGCAACTTCGCCGGCATGCTGATTTCCATTTTTGCAAATTCCTATGCGATGCATTCGAGCGTAGACCACCCCCTCGTGAACTTTACCGCAATAACAACAATTTCATTGTCTTGACAACCTCCCCATTCGTTGAGAATTGGAAGCTCGTCCACAAATACAAGAACGGAAAGTTGTGTTATGTGAAACCATGCACTTGGGAGGAAGTGTACACTGTTGCGTGCGTATGGTTTTCTGTTTACATACTTTCCGTCACTGATGGCTGGACAAGTTGTGTGCTGTATCCTTATAAACCCGACACGATCAAAAATAACTTCCAGTCATATGGCCCTTCCTTTAGGAGGTCCATGAATGTACTCTCAGAAGATGTTGATACAGCAACAAACTCCATTCGTACTTTGGTCACCAATCTCTTCTATGACAGTGGCAGCCTAGTGGAAGCAATCCGAAACATGACTGAGAGCTCCTCCAATATGGGGGATCCTTCATCCTGGCTGTTTATGCCAATCCCAGATTCAGACAGCCGCATTCAAGCTCAACTCATTCCCACATCTCCATATGTCTTCGACCTGCTCATCGCAAATGTTCTTGCCCAGGAGGAACATAGGATCGAGAACTACATGAAAGTATTTTCTTCCATCCCCCAGGCTGCTATTTTCCGTGGTTGGATTTCGGGGGCAAAAGTGCGCTGCAACTGCTGAAATCCCACCTTCTACTTTCCCCATCGCTTCGGTCACTCAACTCCTCCACGCCACTTGATCTTCATGTCTCCAACATTGTTGACATTCGGGAGTATGGGAGCCTGGGAGATGGGCTGCAGAAAGCTGGCAATGGTTTATTCATCCCTTGTCTAGGTCGACCCCGACGTTCAATGCCTTTTATCGAATTCGAAGAACATTCTACCTCCTCCAAATGACGGTGGCTGCGGAGAAGCATGATATTCTCTACGCTGGGCTGGAGGGACTAGAAGATTCCTCGGGGGTAATACCCACAGTACAACACCACACCCATGGCACTTCATCTTTGCAGTGCTGAAGAGGACCGACTCGGGATGGAAGGCAGCGCAAAGGATCACCAAACCCAAAAAGGTCGAGATGACGACGAGTGGTTCAGGGGTTCGTACCCCACTCACTGCCAGTGAGCAAGAGAAGAAGGTCAAGCGCTGGGAAAGTGGGATTTTGCAACAGTGCATTTGGGCTCTATAAATTTGTGCTATCAATATGTTTTCAACGATTTGTACTAGTAATCAGTCTGTACTTGTGAATTCCTCAGTGCGAGCTCGCTCATACGGAAGAGGAGACGCACAATACTTGTATTCATCTCACTACATGATTTGCCAGAGACCAGCCTGCCCCACTCCTCGTACTCCACGTGAATTGTACGCCGGAGCTTCGAGTCCTCCCTCCGCGTTGCCCTTCCGGACCCTTGCTTACTATTGCCTACCGCCCGGAAGCACGCATGGAACGATCGGCAAACGCCCATGACCTCAGTTCACTCGCAGCCGCACTGCTGGCGCGCTCCTTGCGTCTCGCGTGGCCGTCGTCACCACCACATCTTGAGCTTGGCCGTCAGACTCGCCACCATCACAGACAGATGGTTCCCTCGCTACCGTCGCCCGCGCTCATACTGCCCCTCCACGGGCGTCTCGACCGCCTCCTATATATAACTTCGCGCCCGTCGCCGCAGACACCGGTGACTCCCTGCTCGTAGACAGCATTCCCAACCTGCTCCGTTCCCGTCGCTTCACGCCGCTTCTCGTACGTGGATGTGCACACTAGCCGGGCGCTTGCGCCTTCTTCTGCTTGCCCTTCCATGACCGCCCCGCACTTCGCCGCAGGCCTGCCACCACGCAAAGCACCCAGCCGTCCCCAGCCGAGCCGACATCGCCGCGGGAAGCTAATGCTGGCGCTTCATCCAGTGCTCGCCGGGGGTGCGTAGCAACGGGACGGCACACACGACGGCGAGCTACAGGCTGCGTAGGACGTGGGCGCGCATGTCTGGGATGCGCGTCATCGCCGGCCCTCGGAGACGCAGTCGGGGAGGCGGAGTGGATTGTCGACTAGTCTGATTGCAATTTGTACCCCAGACTGATGTTGTTCCTTTCAGGTTTGGCGGGCTCGTCATCAAAAAGGGGGCATGGCGAAGAGAGTGAGGCCGTCACGCCACAAGATCAGATGTCGACGGCTAGGCCAAAGCGGAGGCACTCTGAGATGGCGCGCTCTGGCGCGGCATAAGTCAAAGTCGGCGACGACAGCGTTGCGGCGGCAATTGAGAAGCAGGGACGATCGCCCTCTGGTAGATGCACAAGAGGGCGGAGATGAGCCGCGGAAAGACCTTGGAGCACGCGAACGGAGTCGTGCGCGCGGATGCAACCGCTAAGAGGGATGTTCGGGTGTGTGAAAGTCCGGGGGTAGTAGGCATCCACGATAGGAATATGCAAGAGAGGGATGGAGCGATAGATGATGTATTGGCCCCACGCACGCCTGGCCATCCGGCTTGTTAGCGGGGCGGACTTGATCAAAGGGTTGATCTGGTCAAAGCGCCAGTGACAGCTATCGACTGACGGTTGAGCGACAGCGGAGTATGGCATTATAGCTTCGACTCACCGTGCCACTCACGTATCTGGCGCTGAGCAAACAAGATCGCATAGATGGTTTTTGAGTCAGGGACATGAGAGAGAATACGGGAAAAGACGTCGTGGTCAGGTGGAATCGACAGGTGCTTCGTCTGATGCTTCTCCATCGCGGCGCGCTCAAGCTCCTTGGTGGTACGCCCGAAGGCCGCGGGCGCATCACTCGTGGGCGGGACGTGGTACGCCGCGAGCCACGAGTGACGCATGACGCTCTCGAGGCTCGCGCACTTGCGCGGGTCTGGGACGAGTATCATCTTGATCAGGTCACGCGCCTCCTCGGAGATGCACTTGGGGAAGGAGAGGGAGGTGTTGACGATGTACTTTTAGAGAAGATTGATGTTGTCGCCGTCGGGGTTGGCGTCGTCAAAGGGGAGGTATCCGGCGAGCACGGCGTAGAGGATGACGCAGCAGGACCAGACGTCGACAGCGCTGCCGACGTAGAGGCCCTCGGAGATGACTACCTCGGGCGCCGCGTAGAGCGGGGAGCCGCAGGAGGTCTGCATGAAGTCGTCCGCGTGGTGCTCGAGACGGTTCGCGAATCCAAAGTCGGCAATGATCAGGTCGTGGTCACAGTCGAGGAGCAGGTTCTCGAGCTTGAGGTCGCGGTAGATGACCTTCTTCTGGTGCATGTACCACACGCCAGAGATAAGCTGAGAGAAGAGCTTGGAGGCATCGCGCAGGTAGCGATGCGCGAGGATGTGGTCAAACAGCTCGCCGCCTGAGGCGTACTCGTTAATGAGCCCAGTGCACTTGTCGGTTTCGACATCATACAGGCGAACGATGTTGGGGTGTTTGAGAGTCTGGGAGGTAGTCAGCAAACATATTCATCGCGTATGGAGCAAGAAGCGGAAAACATATAGAGGAAAAACAAAGATGATAGAAATTCACCCTCAGAACCTCAATCTCGCGCTCCACCTTGGACATGCGCACAGAACCGTCGACGCTTCGCCTGCGTATGAGCTTGGCGGCGACCTCCTCGCTTACCAACCTCGGCCTTGCTGAGCGTCTGGAGGAGCAGATACGGGCCGAACTCGGGTGGTGACGACAGTGGGCAGCGGCGGGGGGGTGGGAGTAGATGTCTCACGAGACGGCGGGACGGCGACGGACATGGCTTGGAAAATTGGATAGGTAGACAGAGAAGTAGAAAAAAAGGGTCCTATGAGCCAGTTTTCTCATTGCAGCCCTAACGAGCGCCAAAATACGGAACACCGGTCCGATGTCCGAAAAAGGCACTCGGAATTCTCCGGCGCCTGCGGCCAACTTTGAGCCACCCTACTGTACAAATGATTACTGGTTCAACGTCTCCAGCGACTCGAGGATGCATGTGATTGCAAACCAGATCAGAGTCGGATATTTATTATAAAGACTCTGAGAAATTGAATTATATGTGTATCTGCCTCCTTAGTATCTCTTGACCTCTAGATCTGGTACTAGTGGGTGACTTCCCGTAAGATATAAAAATGCTGCGCGAGTTTCTGGGCGGTGCCAGTGATGTCGGCTACCGAAAAGCTTACATATTTTAATCAAGCGTGATTCCCGTAAGAGTAAATCAGCATTTGCGATGATTTGCAACGGGCCGGTAGTGCAAACAATGAGCAAACAACGCGTCCCTCCGTACCTCGACGACTAGCTCGACCATCGATGGACTTCGACGCGTCATTTTTTCTCCAGCAGGCCACCGAGATGGAAGAAGAAGATGATGACCGCGACCGCGAGCTGGCTGCCACGGCAGCAGCAGTTATTTGGCTAGGGGCCGAGGAGGCGCGCAGGCTGCGCGCGGAACGTCGCAAGCAGACACGGCTGTACCTTTGCCACCCCCAGCTTCTACCCAACCCTCGTTTCGACACTCCATGGCAGGTCCTTTATGCCAGCAAGAGTGACCGTGCATTCATCACTACAATGGGATTCGACGTCAAAACCTTCGAGGCAATCATCAGCGCGGGCTTCGGTTCCGCATGGTATTCAACCCCAATCCCCCGGTCCGATGTATCTACGACAGGCAACCCTCGCCCCGGTGCACGATCTCTGTCCGCAGAGGGTGCTCTCGGGCTCCTTCTCCATTACTTGAATTCGACAATGCGGGAGATCAGTCTGCAGCAGATCTTCGCGCTTATCCCCACCACAGTATCTCGTTATATCACCTTCGGCCTCTACATTCTGCTCGCTGTCCTCCGTGGCATCCCAGATGCGGCGATCAGGTGGCCAGATGGTGTCGAGGAGTTTCAAGGTTACAACGACTTGATCATCGAGCGCCACCCACGTCTGACAGGTGCTTTCGCAAGCATCGATGGCCTCAACTTGCCTGTACAGACTGCGGAGGATGAAGAAATGGAGAATGCCACGTACAATGGATGGCTTTGCGAGCACTTCATTAGCTCCGTGCTTGTTTTTTCACCGAAAGGTTTGCCTGTCTTCTTTCCTTGATTCTTGAGCTAACTATTCATTCAGGAACAATAATTGCTGCGAAGCTCAATGCGCCGGGGAGTTGGCATGATTCTCGTATTGCAAAGCCGATCTACGAGAAGCTCTGCACGCGCACACCGGACGGCTTCTACCTTGTAGCTGATACCGCTTTTCCACGCGGCTCGGACCAAATCGACGGTAAGATTCGAGCCCCCGTAAAAACGGGCGAGAGCTTCCGAGGGACGACAGCTCAGATCGAGGAGCGCTTGGCATTTGATCGGGAGCTGCTTTCCTATCGCCAGACCGCCGAATGGGGGATGCGAGCACTACAGGGCTCGTTTGGCCGGCTCAGACTTCCACTCGAGATCGGAAACCAAGAGGAGCGGGGGAATTTGCTCGAGATTTGTGTCCGTTTGCTCAATCTGCGTGCGCAACGGGTGGGTCACAACCAAATCCGTTCCGTGTACATGCCGCTTTGGCGACAGAACGTGGAGGACGAGCAGGTTTGGAGCAATTTCGAGAACATGCTGTTCTCCGAACAACGTCGCGTCGATCGGGTTTCCCGATTTCACAACTTCCCCGTGTATGACTGAAACACCACAATATATTTGAGTAAGGACTGTAGGTAATGAGTGACATGAGTTGGACCATAAATTACGAGCAAGGACTATAAGTAATGAGCGACACGAGTTGGACCAAGGAGGCTTGGGTATCAGAAAATGGACGAGGTAATCAATCCGCGGCCGAAAACTTCTTGGTGGGGCTGATGACGACGGCGAAAGGAGCCCCGCGAGTGGGGGTCATCACCAACTCGACAGCGCTGCCGGTAAGCGTGGACGCGATGGGGCAGGTGGGGCTGACAGATGGCTGATGGGTGCGGAGTCGCGAGGGACCAGGGGTGGGAGTGCGACGGCGGCTGATAGAACACGAGGGAATGTCGAAAGTGTCCCAGGAGTTGTAGTTCTCGTTGTTCTCACCCTCGCTGGACGAGTCTGTGACCCAGTAAGTCATTGCACCTCCATCGGGATCCAACCGCTCACATCGAACCTTTCCCCGAACCTTCTGAAACCCTGCAAGTCGATTCGCATCCTGCTTACGACGACGGGAAGCACGGCCACGCGAACGGCCGCGTGCCATCTCCGGGCGAGGGGCAGCCATCTGGAGGACCTCCAGCTTCAACTCGGCGCGGTCCCGAGCACGTTCGACGTCGTGGACATGGTTCTGGAGGATGCTGTTCTGGGTGCGAAGGCCCTCGGCGACGGCTTGAGCGTCGCGCAGCTGCTGGGATAGTGTGAGGAGCTGGGTGTTCTCGAGCGACCGCTGGGAGCGAGCCTCGTCACGCGCACGCTGAGCGTCCGGATCGAAAGCCAAGGCAAGCTTGTTGGCAAGGTCAGCGCCGCTCGCCCGCGCATTGCGGCGCAACGGAGGAGTAGGCGCGCGGCGGGCAACAGCAGTGCGCACGGGCTCCAGGACTTCGACCTCGTCATCGGAAGAGCCGCCGCCGGACGAGGCATCGTCAAACTCGGAGTCACTGAGGTCCCGGGTGCCGACTCGCTGATTCAAGAGCTGCTCGAGCTCGTGCGCACGCTTGACGTCGGGGGACAGGTCGCGTTGCCCGTCGGCTTCTTCATCTTGAGATACTGGAGCTGGGTTAGTGGCGAACTTGGAAATTGAGCTTATTGTTACGCACCGACTTGTATTTGTTCTCAAGCGAACTCGCACCGCGCTTTGCCCGCCCATTCGCACGCGCATACTTGCTATAACGACGATGAACGTTCTTCCACCCCTTCTGACCGACAGGCTGCTCGACCTCGATGATGTCGAAGAGGTTCTTGACGTCCTCCTTGCTGTAATTGCTTGAGCCTGTGGGGCGACCGCGCTTGGCAGCGGGCTCGTCGTCGTCGTCGGACCCCGAGGAGGCACGCTGCCGCTTCTTGCCTTTGCGACGGCTACCGGCGACTTTATCAAAACATTTGTAGCCACGTTCTTTGAGAATCGACGCGGCGTCCGGCGGGTCAAAGTCAGCGCCGCGGGGGAGGGCTCGAAGAGCCGGGTCGATGTTCGGGTCGTGAATGGGGCGGAGCGAGAACTGGTACTCGTCCTGATAGTGGAAGTAAGTAAAAGTCAATGGAAACGGACACAATCACGCACCTGGCTCGAGTGCGTATGAGGGAAGGAGGCCTCGGGACCCCCGCGGATCGTCTCGTTCTGTGAAGAAGTCAGCCAGGTCTCCGATGATTGGAATACGAACGTACGCGGTGGGCTTGAGTGAAAGGTTGCACAGGCGGTTGCTGTGCTTCCTGCCGCTGGCTCTATTGTACTTCTCAGCAGCGCAAATACCCGAGAGGAGGCGACATACCGGGAGTGTCCCAGTGTACGGGAGCCAGCGTCCACTGTCGATGTCGCGGTACACAGGATTGCCGTGAGCATCACTTCTGATTCCGGGGGAAGCAGGAGGATAGAGGGGGGTAAAAGGAGTGCGGTTGGGCTGTTCAGACATAGTAAGAGAGGAGATTGAAGACTGGATTGAACGTACCGTCTCAATCCTGCTCCTTTTCAGCTGTCCTCGCCCGAAAAACATCGGACATGTTGCTGGAGCAACAAATTAGAGGTCAGGGAAAGGCTCCGCAACTGAATTAGAGCGGGAACATACGGGGAAACCACTCCACCGGACCCGCCGTCTCGTGCTCCTCTTAGTGCGTCCCTGCGCGTGCTCTCCATTCTTGAAGATGATTCCCGAGGTTTTGGACTCGTTGGCAAGCCATTGGGCACGGAAATGGCCGAAGAATGTCGAGGTGTAGGAGCGGTGAAGCGGGTCGTGCCGCAACGAGTGCGCTGTGCCGGAGGTCACTGAGGAGGAGAGAGCGGCAAGTCTCCATTCTTGAAGATGATTCCCGAGTCCAGTTCAGGGTTTTGCGCGTTTGGAGCTCGGTTGGCAAGCCATTGGGCACCGAAATGGCCGAAGGGTGTGCAGGTGTAGGTGAAGGACCGCGGGTCGAGCCGCAGCGAGTGCGACGTGGCAGAGGCCACTGAGATGGAGAGAGAGCGGCGAAGTGCGACGACTGATGTCACGACCGAATTGAGTCGCCGCCATCATCTGACTTCCCAAACGGTTTATTCAGAGGTTTCTTAAGTCTATTGGGGGGGGGGGGGGACCCTCGTACAGAATCACATTAAAGCAAGGTCTATTCGAGGGTCTAAGCGAGATCTGAGGCCGATGGGGTCCTGATGGCTCCTCGGCATCCCGGCGAAAAAGGCTCAGAAACTCTACGGGAATTTTTATATCTTACGGGAAGTCACCCAGTACTAGGAAACAGTAGCAAAACTTAACCGTTTGTAGATGGAAATGTCTAGAGTCTCGGAGTCTCAGTCACTACTTATCATACGTACGAGCAAGATTCTGTTTTGCCCGCAGAGTTACGATAGAGAAGCTGGTAGGCAGTGCTTGCTACGGGGAATGCTTGGAGACAGAATTCTATTTTGCCAGCAGGATTAAAATGACATGCTCCTAGTGGTGCACATCCTTGGGGATGTCCGCCTCGAGCAGCTCGAGAAACGCCTCAGCGCCGCCGTCCGCCAACTCCGCGTGTTCGGACGTCTTCGCCTTCTCGCCGCCAACCGTTGCGGGCTCAGCAGCGTCATACGCGGACAGCTCGGACGCGAGGTCTGTCGGGAGTGCGGGTGCCTTCGGCGCGGGAGGCAGGGTGTACGCTTTGACAACGCCAACGTGGGCGTCTTTCACCTACATAATATGATTATCAGCATCGGCCGCACGAAAGACAAGCCAGGCTTGGGACGTACGGCTGGGGGTGCCTTGTATGCTTTTATTTCCTTCAGGTAGAGCTCCTGCACCAAATCTGGGAGATTCCGAATCGGATTCTGTATGATTTTGGGTGGACGACGCAGACGGACCTTTACGCGCAGCGGAGGAGGAAAATGTGCGGGAAGATGATACGGTGCGAGTCTGGTGGGACACGTTAGTTCTGTAAGTTGCGGAATATTTGTGGATGGGAGGACGCACGATGCCAGCAGCTCTTCGTAGGATGGTCGACATAACGGAGCGAGCGGGACTGATGAGTGACGGGTGACACTGTGACTAGCGTGACTTCCTAACCGTGCCGAGCCTGGAGCGTTCCACACTCACTTACCGTTAACCACCATGCTCTCCCGAATCGCAGCCGTCCGTCGTCTGCCACAGCTCGCTACGGCTCCCCGGAGATTTACCTCCAGCTTGAAAGAGGGCTCTGTCGCCCAGTCGAAGGGCTTCAGGTGGGTTCGCACGTCGGGAGTGGTGATGCACCATATTCATGCCGACCCACAGTGAGAAGGAGAAGGCGCACGAAAGTGAGTCGTAGCTGCTTTTCCATGGTTAGCTTGCTCTGATGTGTTACATAGACGAATACGCACGCCGTCACGAAGCACAGCAGCTCCAGAAACTGAGGGCAGAGGTTGGTCGTCATCCCGCGTATAAATCTTGTTCTCACTTGCAAACAGATTGAGAAGAAGAAGACCGAACTGGTGCGCTCTCATTTTAGCGGATGCGCCCCTTGTAGCTGACGTCTGTGCAGGAGCAACTGGAGAAGGAGCACCAAGCGGAATTGAAGAAAGCCGGAAAGGACTAGAACGACGTGGAGGTTACGCTTGTCGCAAAATCCTTTGGACACTTGTGTATTACTAAACAAAATCCGTTCTCGTTCTTGACTCTTGGTCGTGCGCAAAGCCTCGCCTAGACCCGACTTGCGAAGAATTATGGAGGAGGCCACCGCTGACTTGAGCTTGGTGAGACAGTTACTCTGGAGCGTTTATATTGTGAATGTCTTGAAGTGAGACTGTGAGGGCTGACTGTCGCGAAAGAGAATGGCGAACAAATCTATAGTCTTGAGACGGGAATCCCATTATGTAGAATCCCAAAGTAGCTTCGACACGTACTTATCACGAACCTCCATGTCGAATCCCTCGTTGTCCTATGATCTGCTTCTGCTGGTGCTAGACGTCCTCGGCGACCAATACGACGCGCTCTACCAATGTACGCTCGTCAACTGGGAGTTCAATCGCGCTGCATCGCGAATCCTGTATTCTCGCGTCGTCTTGTCTCCGGCTTTCTCCCCTACGTTGAGCCTTAAACGCGAAACTACTCCCGTATGTTTCGCATTATAACTTGGTAGCATCCTCTGGTACAGTTTGTATAGACACCTACCGTACTGTCGTCGGCCTGTCTGCAACACAACGCGCCACATGTCCTGGTTCTGCGCATCAGAGGTAGGCCGCCGTCTCGGGCTACGCTGCACTGCTACAGTGGTTCTGTATGCCATACATCTCGCAGGCTACCTCTCGCAGCGACCGCCGTCCTTTAACCC
Organism: Mycena sp. CBHHK59/15; assembly: GCA_029204085.1. Classification (NCBI taxonomy): domain Eukaryota; kingdom Fungi; phylum Basidiomycota; class Agaricomycetes; order Agaricales; family Mycenaceae; genus Mycena; species Mycena sp. CBHHK59/15. The sequence continues at coordinate 41,396 of JARGXW010000612.1, forward strand.
GCTTCCAGACCTCGTATTGGCGGCAGTCCGGGTGTTCACGAACCTCCACACCGTCGAGCTCACACCTGGCTGGTACAACACGGACCTCTTCACCGCGGTCCTCATAGAACTGAAGAACCGCGCCTCACTCGCGGATCTGTGCGTCAATCTGTCGTGCACGGATGAGACTCGGGCGCCGCTGCTTGTGCAGATCGGCGGCCTGCGCCGACTCGAGCTGAAGAGCCCCGGCCGCGCGATCTTGCAGCTTCTGCCAGACTGGCTTGCGCGGCTGACGACGCTCGAGGCGCTTCATCTGACCGTGGGTCTCGCAAGAGCTTTTTTTTCTGTTGGCACGGTGTTCTGACCACGCGGCCTCGGCAGAGCAACTGTGGGTCCGTAACGCCTGGCGTGCTGCGCTTCTTCCTCCCCCACCTCGCGAACGTGACGTCGTTCTCCCTCGGGCTCTCGTACTCCATCACCGACGAAGACCTCTTCACCTTCCTGGGCCAGCTGCCGTGCCTCGAGACTCTCGAGCTGCAGTACTACCTTGTACGCACGTATCTATGGCCACATACCACGCTGACCAACACTCCAGCAACTCAACTCCCCGCGTATTGGCCCACGCCTCCCGCGCCTCCACTCGTTCACCGCGCGCCACCCGAGCATCAACACCGCCCCCGACACCGCGCGCCTCTGCTCCTGGATCCGGCGCATCATCGCCCGCGCACCGCTCGTGCACCTCCGCCTCTTGTGCGGCAGCCTCGACAGCCGCACTCACACTGCACACGTCGCGCTCACCGGGCTCGTCGAGCACCTCGCCGCTGTGCACACAGCGACGCTACGCACCCTCGACCTCGGCGGCGCGCTCCTCGGTGTATCAGCGCTCACGCTCCTCTACGGCGCATGCACCGCGCTCGAGGAGCTGCGCGCGGGGCTCGGCGTTCGCGGCTTTGTGTGTGCTCCTGCCCTATACTCGTGTCGCTGACGAGATAACCACGACAGGACGCGCTGAAGAGCCACGTACGCCGCGGGGGCGCGCCGCACCTGCACACGGCCGTGGTGCGCGTGCTGAATGCGCCGCGCCGCGCGCTTGTGGTGTCCGCGGCGGAGGCAGGGGAGATTATGCGTAGTAGCGCGGCGCTTAGGCGGCTCGCGGTCGACGACGCGCGGTGGGAGGTGCGTGTCTGTCATAACTTTAATATCCAGTTGCGGATCGTGATCCTTGCAGGGCTCGTGGATTTCGCAGGACGGGGGGGTGGAGTTTGTGGTTGGAGAATGGAGGGTGCCGAGGGCCGCGTACTGATATTGCATATTTTACAACGATTTTATTCAAAGAATAGACATACAGACAAATATACAACAATCTATGGCGAGAAACCCTGACGGCAGCCACGTGCAATTGCTTTATTGCGAATGTGAGACCGGTTGGATGACATTCGTTACACTGACGTAGAGGCCGTTCCGAGTATTCCGCTCATTCACGCCCATGTCCCAGATCCTCTGAGCGCCTTCGCACCACACGTCGAGCTCCTTCCATTTCTTGGGGTAATGAAGCACACAGAGCCTGTTGTCCTGCAGCTCCCGCTCCGACATGAGGAAGTCCATCCCGATGTTGCGCCAGTTCAAATACGGCACGGTCACCACCACGCCGATGAGCGCGGGGAACCGGGCACGGTCGACCAGATACGTCTGTACACAACTTGTGCTCTCGCCCACCACCGTGAGGTCCGTGAGCCTGGGGAACGATGTGCTGTGAGGCGGCGCGACGGGGTGCGTCCCGCCGATGAGGCGCAGGGCCGTGATCTGGCGGAACAGCGCCGCGCCATGCGGGGCGCCGAGCAGGCGGTCCCATGGGATGATGGGGTCCATAAGGGTGACGTCGACGAGCGCCGTGTGCTGAAAGAAGGCGCGGCTGCACATGTTTACCAGGATGTCGGGCAAGCACATCAAACGCTCGAGATTCCCGCAGGCGTTGATAATCGCGGCACCGATGGTTTGCGCCTGCTGCCTGGTGATGCCCGGCAAGAACCATAGCTGCTTGACGCCGGCACCGACGCCTGGGCGTGACGTTACACATTGGTAAAATGACATTGCGCAAGGCCGATTGTTGAGGACGACCATCTCCGGCACGCATTTCAAGCGCACCAGTCCGGCCAATGAGCGGGATGTGCGCATTAATACCGCATAGGTGCCCGACTTTGTCATGGCCATTTTCAGGATGACCAGGGCAATTTCCACCGGAAGTCCATCGAATGGGAAGGGTCCAATATTGGAAAGTAATTCGAGCCATCTCCAACGCGCGACTCGGAATTCTATGTTCTGCGAGGTCAGGAGGGGGATAGCCTATGGAAACTGGTGAGATCGACTTGGCTCATCTACGTCTGTTGAATAAATATCCAGGACTCTTGAATTTGGCGCACCTTCAAACGGGAGACCTGTTAAACCTTTATCGATGGGATTTATGGACATGAGTAATAAACCTGCGCGAGTCCCTTCAATCTCCAGATGATTGCCGCCTAGTGGCCGATTTTTAATTTCCGTTACCGAGGCCCAGGACCAGGTCATGCACATGCAGGGAAGGGTGGATTTGGGTAAAAGATAAATAGGATTTGAACTGATGATCGTAGCTCAACAAAGGCTGGGCTATGACAATATCATGTTACTACAACGTTGCTTGAGACTCCCCTGAATTCTTCAATTTTTGCTCCTCGTTGGCCAGACGAATTCTAAGCTCCATCAGAATATTTATTCCGGGGTTGTGTAAGAACCCGAAACGCACATGTTTCTCGCCACGAGAACGCGCCTAGTCTGTTCTTTCTCTGGTTCTGTCATACTCAACCAGTTTGCGATCCGGGATAGCGTCTGAAGTTGTCGGACAGCTTCTGAGTGCGTGTCGCCCCAGGAGCGATCCCGATGGACTTACCCCGTCGCTGTTCACAACCATTGGCCCGAGATCGTCCAATGTAACCGCCGGGCCCCCAGGCTGAATCTGTTGTACATCACTCTCTGAGGCTGCAGTCAGAAGCAGTTGTGCATGTGCATTTGGATCGCGAGACTCGGACGCCATGGTCGTGCGTTGCAAACGAGATCCTCCAATCTTTCAGAGCACAGTAACAAGCTAAGAGGTCTCGATGTACACTCCCTGGCGGCAGAAGGAAACAAATAGATCGGTGGCTGTGCTCCCTTGCCTTGCACATGTACTTGTGCAATGCAAGTATGCCAGCTGAGAAGATGGAAACCGCACAAAGCTGAGTAGTCTGAATACTGCGGTGAAAGAAGTACAATTTGTAGTACACTACGATAATGTCACAGCTTCAAGCAAGCATTTTAGCTACCTCCGCCTCCAGTGCGGTCAAATCCGACGTCGCCGCGCCCATACCTGCGAAAGCCCCTTCTACATACTCCAGCGCTTTATCGTGCATGCCCTCCCATGAGTCCCGGTCAACATCGGCGCCCAGCTTGGTCGAAAAAAACGCCATAGCCAGAACCGTGGCGACAACCTTGTCCGGGACTCCAGCGGGGAACAAAGTGCGTACGGCTTGGATGTCCACATTCAGCTTGACGACGGTGAGGACTTCGAGGGAGAAGCAACCGTCGAAGGATTGCAGACGTGCAAGGGCCTCGAGGGGATCCGTTGGCACGGGGGCCGTCTTTTCCCCTCCCAAGTCTTCTGCGTCCTCCTCGTCCTCATCATCATCAACGTTGGCTAGCTGCACGATCCTCCTGTGGCGCTTCGCACCGCCCTTACCCAGCGTCGCACCTCTAAACATGCTCTTTTTGAAGCCGTCAAACTTGAAAACAGGAACTGGGTTCGGGCTTGAATATACGGTTGTCGATGGAGATCGAGGCTTGGATTCATCGACTGCGACAAAGGAGGTATGGGATGACGAGATGGAGTACGTCTTGCCGAGCCGCACGATGCTGGCCTTCACCGTGCGCGCGAGGAGATCTGCGTCGTCGGGGTTCTGGAGCGTTCTAGTGAGGTCATGCTGCCCGTCTTCGAGGTCTTGGATGATCTTACGTGCCGTCAGCGCGTGGACGGCCGGAGGTGCCTCGGGCTTGTTCTGAAGGTGGCTGAGGGTGACAGGGACGGGGAGTGTGATCTCTGCACCCTCGGCAGTCGATCCGCGGAGGGTCACTGTCTTAGGAATGGCTCGTCCTGTTGGAGATCTTCAGTATTCAGATAGCTAGAGAGGTGAGGTATACATGCCCTGCAGAATCGCGTAAACGTTCAATCGGACACCAGGGAAGAGGTTACGAATCTTGAACGGCGATTGCTGCACTGTTGCGGGAGAAGCCAACAGAACTGAAGGGGGAGGTGGAACAGGTGTTTCGTCAACGTGTATGGGATCAATCGTCTCGTCGAAAATATTAAGTGTCTTCTTCTGCTCGCCCACTTCCTCCACCATCTCGAAGTCATCGTCCACCGTTGGCTCCGGTGCCTTTGGTTGCGTCACGTCGACAGGAGGCCGCCCCCAATCGACGGAGATGTTCGAGATCGCCGGTGTCCTCGCAGCCTTCAACAGCCTCGCGATCTTCCCAGTAAACGTCGTCTCCTGCTCGCCCACCATCATGCAGGCCCCGTTCCCCACGCGCGCAATCCCCTCGCACATCGCCGTTGACGCCGAGTTCCCGATGCCGAGCACGGACACCCGCAGGTACGCCCCTGCGGGTGCGCGCCCCATCGCACCCTTCACCTCTGCGAGCACCTTGACCAGGTCCCACGCGTCTCCGTCCGTCAGCACAAACACGGCTGTCGGCCGGTCGAGCTTGCGTGCGGCGAAACACTGCTGCAGCGCGGCGTGGATCTCCGTCCCGCCGTAGTCCGCCTGCATCGCGTCCACGTGCTTGGTCGCCTCCTCCAGCGTCGCCTGGTTGTACGGCCGGCTCCCGTCCCCCCAAAGCGCGCTGCACCTGCTGCCGAATGACATGATCTGGAACAGCGAGTCCTTGTGCGGGAGGTTACGCAGCATGACGACGAGCGCCTTGCTCGCGGCGGCGATGCGCCCGTCCTGCATCGAGCCGCTGCGGTCAACGAGGAAGATGAACTCTTGGCGAGCGAGGTCGGGGAGCGTGAAGCGCGGGACGAGCGTCAGCGCCATCGCGACAGTGTCGTGGGCAGGGGGGTGCAGCTCGGCAACGCATCTCGGTGCGTCGAGACCCGCAGACTTGATTGTGAGCACGAAGTCTTTGTCAAGGGCAGAGTCGGTGGAGAGGGACACGCGGGCGTAATTGGAAAAGGGGAGTTCTTTGAAGTTAGGGAGTGATGGGTCGGGACCCAGCTCGGTCGAGACTGTGTGCGAGGGGCAGCCAATCTTGGAGATGGGCGCGACGGCCCCGACACTCATAGCAATATCCAGGAAAGGTTTTTTGGACGACGGAGAAAAGAAAATGGTGTTTGCGAAGGTAGAGGCTGTCGATCGAGGCGCTTGGCCATAACGAGCGCCGATGTGAACAGGAAGATGAAAACGAATCGAGTCATTCTCTTCATCTTCTGAGAGCTCTGTGGCATATACCAGCTCGATCTGCACCTGCTCGTCGGAAGGAATATTCCCAAGCGAGACTTCAAACACTGCGAAATTTGCTTAGATCAAATAAATCACGAATCTCATTGGGCGCACCATCTGGAGTCTGCTGCTCCACCAACGAAGCCTGCTGTCCCCGCGAGACTGCCGTATCGTACGTCGCTCTCGCCTCCTCCTTCTCCTGGACGACCCCAACTACCCTCGTTCCGTCCTGTTTGACCATTACGAAACTACACACCGCGGCCCGGGCAGGAATCGGGAACGAGTACCTGGCTTCAATCGGGAAGCCTGCGTCATTGCCATAGGTCTGCGTGAGCTTGACCTGGGCGGCAAGGTCCTTGATGCTTGCCTCTGCGCGAACGTTTAGCAGCGGTAGTGAAACAGGCCGACGTGGTTGAAGTTCATTGATGTAGAATAATCCAAAGACTGAGGCGGAGGGCATGATTGTGGGTATGAGACCTCCTGGGAGGCTCTCCTTTTTATGCCGCGATTGAGTGAGTCTTCGGAGCCGTTCGAAGTCGATCACACGCCAGAGCCAACGGGCGGGGCTCCCCACTTGCTCCCCTCTGTGTAGCCATGAGTCACTTTACGTAGCGATATTGTTGCTACAGTTTCTTGGTTGACTGCGTCGCGAGGAATTTCTCAGTGACGATTTTCAATGCGAAGGTCGCCAGAAGTCGCCAAACTTGCTTGCTACGCTGCCGGTATATGGATAGCGAGAAAATAAATTGGAGACGACGAGCATTCGGAGCCAGATTGGCCCTTTCTGGACTTGTACAGTAGTACGTCCCCAAGAAACGCAAAAGCACGAGAAAAAGTTGATTACCTCAGCCTGACACACCAAACCTTCGCCCACGCTCATATAACTTCCTCTTCCCCGCCATGAGCTTGCGAGCCCCACGGAAGGGCGAAAACTATGAGCTCAGCGTCGACCTCAATAGCGGGTACCCTGAGAAACGCCGGGATGCAATTAAACGAACGATAGCGGCCATGACAGTGGGCAAAGGTACGTGTTGGGTACGTGTCCCTTCCTGCTTTTCTCCAGCGCGTTGAACTACTCTAGATGTTAGCGGGCTCTTTCCGGATGTCCTCAAGAACATGCAGACCGACGACCTCGAGCAAAAAAAGCTAGTCTACTTGTATCTCATGAATTACGCAAAGACGCAGCCTGAGCTTGTTATTCTGGCCGTCAATACCTTCGTGAAGGACACAGACGACCCAAATCCACTCGTTCGCGCTCTTGCGATACGTACCATGGGTGTTCTCCGCGCAGAAAAGATCATCGACTATCTCTGCGACCCTCTGCAGAAATGCCTCCGTGACGAGAACCCATACGTTCGCAAGACCGCTGCGCTCTGTGTCGCCAAGCTTTACGATCTCAAGCCAGAGCTCGTCATAGAGAATGGGTTCCTGGAGCAGCTGCACGATATGATCACGGACAGTAATCCTATGGTACGTCTACACTGGGGTCGAATATTGAGGCATCTGACGGACATGCGTCAAGGTCGTATCCAATACAGTGGCAGCTCTCACGGACATCCACATCGCCGCGTCCGCGCAGCCCTCCAGCTCCACCTCCGACCCCGGTATTTTTGTCATCTCCACGCCCATCCTGAACAGGCTCCTCATCGCGCTTCCCGAGTGCTCCGAATGGGGCCGTGTGGCAATCCTGAATGCGCTTGCGCGGTACATCGCCCAGGATGAAAAGGAGAGCGAGCACATATGCGAGCGTGTTGTCCCGCAGTTCCAGCACGCGAATGGCAGCGTCGTCCTTGCAGCCGTCAAGGTACGCCTCTGCAGACACACACACACCCGATCCTGACCTCCGCCAGGTCATCATGATCCACATCCGCGGCGTGCGGAGGGAGGACCTCACCAAACAACTCATCCGCAAGATGGCGCCGCCGCTTGTCACCCTCTTGTCGTCGCCACCCGAGGTCCAGTGGGTCGCGCTTCGGAACATCAACCTGCTTCTCCAAAAGCGGCCAGAGATCCTCTCGAACGAGATGCGCGTGTTCTTCTGCAAGTATAACGACCCACTGTACGTCAAGATCGAGAAGCTCGACATCATGGTCCGATTGGCGAACGAAAACAACGTCGATGCGCTGTTGAGTGAGCTCAAGGAGTATGCATAGCCTCGTGTCTTTGGGAAGTTCTCCAGCTAATGGTTCCCAGGTACGCGTCCGAAGTTGACGTCGACTTTGTCCGAAAGAGCATCAAAGCCATCGGGCAGACGGCGGTGAAAATCGATGCTGCCGCGGAACGCTGTGTCAACGTCCTCCTGGAGCTCATTGCAACTCGAGTCAGCTATGTCGTGCAGGAGGCCGTGGTCGTAATGAAGGTTATTGCCAGTCGTCGCCGGATGGCTTCTGAGGCTAATGCTTGCTCTAGGACATCTTCCGGAAGTACCCCTCGACGTACGAGGGTGTTATCCCGATTCTGTGCTCCAACCTCGATGAGCTGGATGAGCCTGAAGCCAAAGCGTCGCTTATCTGGATCATTGGCGAATACGCCAACAAAATCGATAACGCGGACGAGCTGCTTGATATCTTCGTGAATAGTTTTGTAGAGGAGTCCTATTCTGTGCGTCTGTGTGCCTTGAATTTTCGCTTCATCTAACATGCTCTCGCAGGTTCAACTACAGACGCTTACAGCAGTAGTCAAATTGTTTTTGAAGAAGCCCGACTCATCACAGGCCATCGTCCAGCGTGTGCTTAACACTGCGACCAAAGACTGTGACTCGCCTGATGTGCGCGACCGTGCCTACATCTACTGGCGACTATTATCCACAGACCCTGGAGCCGCCAAAGTGAGGGGCAACATGATCTTTGTTATAAGTGCATCTCATGTACTGTTTCTAGGCGGTAGTTCTCGCGCATCGTCCGCCGATCTCCATCCCTCAGACCACGGTCGCCCCCGCGCTTTTGGAGGAACTGCTAGGCGAGATATCGAGTCTCTCCAGCGTCTATCACAAGCCGGAAGAGACATTCGTTGGACAAGGGCGCGTTGGTGCCGACTCTGTGCAGCGCAAGGGGGCAGAGTGAGCGGCCTGCCGACCTTCATTCTACCTGTCTGTTGACATGTCTTCTAGCCTCTCGGACGACCAGTTCTCAGCCCAGAAGGCGCTGCAGAATATTGCCGCCGGACAGCAGGCGGAGAACTTGCTGTAAGTCCTTGTAGCTATCTCGCATGTGCTGTACGATGCTGACTTGGCGTGAAAGGGACTTTGGGGACGATCTCGCTATGGATGGTCAGCTGTCGGGGCTCGCTGCGACAGAGGTGCTGAAGCAGACTCCGGCTGCCGCGAATCTCTTGTCCGGGATGTCAACAAATCCGCTGGACGACCTGGTTTCCATCTTCGGCGGGATGAGTGCACCTGCCGCACCAGATCGCATGAACTCGTTCGGCAGTGTTCCAGCGCTCGGATCTTCCGTGTTGTCACCCATGGCGTCACCGCTTGCCATGTCACAGCCTTCTTCCCAGCAGCCTCAGGAGGACCTGCTCGGGTTGTTTTAACTGGCATCTTTGTATACTACTTACTTTCATCTGCCTTTATTGGATGCGTCTTTTATTTTTCTCTGAGCTCGAGTATTTTTTGGGGATACTGCAAGGGGTCACGGAAACCATAATTCCGGATATCGACCCCCCTCACTCACGTGATATACTCCCTACCCATGTACGTTTTGGGTGTACTTCTTGCAGATGCCTGATAGATGCCTCAACGTATCCATACCGCTGATATAGAACATTGAAACGATGTTTCTGTCTCTTAAAATGTATTTTATTTTATGTGCAGACAGATTTTTGAAGTATAAGAGGTTGCCGGAATTTGCCGTGTCACGTCAACAAGTGTAAGCAACACACTTACTAAGTCAGCTGCATCGCAATATCTGGCGAAGAACTTATTGCTTTCGGAATTCTTATGGGAAGCCCCACTGCTCCCTCTGCTAAATCACTGAATCCATCCACCTCCCGCTCCCGTGGAACGAAACACATTCTCGATGATCTCACAAACACGGAAACCAGAGCTTCTAAACGACTCGGACAAAAGTAAAAGTATTCATTAATTGTTATATTAACTTCGTTCGAGCCATTAACATATCAGGATACAGCACATTAACCAACTTACACTCAACCTACATAGTGGGTGACTTTCCATAAGCATAGAATAATGATTCTGGCATATTTCTGCTCTTGCCGTCGCCGCTGCCGAGTCAGCTGTCAGGACCCCATCAACGGGAAACCCAAAAGCGTATAAGAAATAATCCAGATCTACGAAAATCTGTAGAGGGGTACCCCCCCTCTACAGATTATTATTCATTGGAATAAACTGTTTTGGGTGGCCAACGGGTACTCCTCGTCCACTTGTGAAACCAGCGAGCCTCTGATTCATGTAAGAAAAATTCAACCACCTTCTGTTACCCATCGGAGTTCGTTCCGGCCTTTGTTCAAGCATGAAGTCCAATTCGTGTTTTTACTTCTTTCTTATGGGAATGGAAGCCGTTTATCAGACGATCCGAATTTCCTGTACCTTGATGCCATCGCTGGCACCTTCAACTAAGCTCAGAAATACCCCAGGATTAGTTTATGCTTATGGAAAGTCAACCAGTTTTTAGTTCTTAACTACTATACATAGTTAAATCTTATGTCGTATCGATATCATACCCTCGAAGTACATTATTATATTTTTTGCTGAATACCTAGGGCCCCCGAGGTCTAGTTTTTTGGGATGAGAATACAGGTTTGGTTTCTGATTATTTATTCTGTGTATGCTAGAGGTCTAGTGGCACCCCCCATGTCCTGCGTGAACTGTAGGTGAGAGTTGCGAAAGTTGGTTGCAGTCGGATCACGGACCGTGGGGTGGTGGTCTCTGGTTCCGGGGTCCTGATGGACGGTTTTGTTGATACCAGAAGTTTTGCCTTAGCTACGTACCCCTTAGGAAGGAAGGAAGGAAGGAAGAAGGAAGTATTACTGCAGTGGTCCCAATTTAGGGATACTGCGGCATACCGGCGTTACTGCGGAATCAAAACACATGATTTGATATCGTGGTCCTGTGATTTTTCTTGATACACCACCATCGCGACAGTGTGGTCTTCTCTGATACGATGCAAAGGCGGATGACTATGGATGACCCAATCTCCATGGCCACAGGATAACTCAGTGGACTGCAATTCCCTTACGACACAGGGTCAAGGGGCCTGCATACGTCAAATGTTTCCGAAATTACTACCTGATAGAGAAGAGTCGGCGCTGCAGCTAGACAAAAGACATACTGAATGCTTGTGGAGTTGCTAGGCATTAGCCCCACTTACCCTACGACCCCTTTCTTTTCACCTTGACATTCCTCATTTCTTCTCGTTATGCGCGCCGTTTCGTTAATTGTATCTCTCGCGCTGCTGGTACATCCTATCGCCTCGCAACAAATCTGGGATATCGTGAGCACGTCTACTTCCGCCCTACAGTACTAGTCACGCTTAGCGGGGCTTTGACGCGCGCAGTGGCAAACGACGTGGGACCGCTCGAAGCTCTTCACTTCACTGAAGCCCTCAGTGCCGCTCAATTTCATCTCGCCTAGTGTCATTGGGTCCGCAGACATAGTCGTAGATGACACAGTGACTTTCCAGGGCGTGTGGGGCTTTGGAGGCACTCTCAGTGAGTCGTTGGCCGCTCGGCTCTGGGCAGTCGTTCTCACTCTTGCTCAGCCGACTCGTCTGCCCTTATCCTCTCTAATATGAAGGTACCAGGCTCACGCTCAGGATACGAGTGACGCTAACTGAGGATTAGAGCAAAAACTCGGCCAACTACTGGGCGCTGCTCAACTACATGTTCTCGCCTACAGACGGAGCGAATGCCGCCGGAATCAGGTATGTAACGTCCGCTTCGCCTCCCTTTCGCGCACTCGCCCAGCGGTCATGTCTCTATGCGCGTACAGCCTGAATGGGGCGCATACCAGCTGACCGATCCAAAACCGCCTAAACATTGCTCATTCCTTTTTATAGTTATATCCGGGTTTCATTGGGCGCGTCAGATTTCTCTGCCAATCGTAAGCTATTCAAAACGCCTCAAGTCTATCTCAATCTACTCATATCTGTTTTAGTGTACAGTTTCGACGACACGAGCGGGGATACCTCGTTCAACAGTTTCAACATCGGGAAAGCGCCTTCGTACCTCTACACAGTGCTCAATGATATACAGTCTGTAAACAGCAGTATGTCTTCAACATTTCTTCTCCTTTGCTCCTGTGATCATCTTTCTTGCGCGTAGTTCTGAAAGGTACTTTTATTCTTGTTCGTGATTCAGAGGAGTGTTGACCAAATTTCCAAACCAGTCCACGTCTTGCCATGGTCGCCCGTACGTTAACTGTGTTCCGAAAGGCTGGTGTATCTCAACTTTGAACTTTGCAGCCTGGCTGGATGAAAACAACTGGGACCATGAATGGCGGATCGCTGCAATCGCAATACGTTTCCATCTGTCAGTATTGAATACATGACACTGGTCTGGTGACTGGCTGATGATTTAAAATGCCAAGATGCGAACTATTTACTCAAGTGCCTTCAAGGATTCAAATCAGAAGGTGTCACTCTATATGCCATATCAATCCAGAACGAGCCGCAGAATTCGCAGACATCATATCCAAGTAACATCTGCAGCATCCTGGGTTATATCGGACGCTGACGCCATCTAGCGACTTCCATGACCGTCGCTGTCCACGCACAGGTCGGCATTGCGCTACGTGCACTTATGAATAGCAACGGTTTCTCGGGCGTCAAATTGATAGGTCAAATCCCGCCGTACTTTGGCTCTTGCTCTCCCTGCTAAATATGTTCGTTACGCTTTCAGGATACGAGCACAATTGGGACGACGCGGGAGCATATCCAATTCAACTGATGCAGGCCGCTCCCAACGCGTTCGATGGCGTTGCCTTCCACTGCTATGCGGTATGTCCTATGTTGCCTTTGACATTCTTGTACCACCCGTGGTTGAACATGTCATACCAGGGAACTGTATCGCAGCAAGATACCTTCCATGCAGCGTAGTAAGTATATCATTCTTGGGTGACATTATTCGAAGTGACCTTTTGTATCTGAATAGCCCAACCAAAGAGGTGTGTCTTATCCATTGAAGGAAATTCGTTGGCTGATTCCAGCGGTCAGATATACTTCACAGGTGAGATGATCACATCACATCCCCAAATTCTCGAATTCTCATTTGTTCAACCTATAGAATGCAGTGGTACCATTGGCAGCGATTGGGTAAATTTTCATACCAAATCAACCACGGCCAGCTGACCATGAATCCGATCTTAGTGGAGTGATATCAAGGTAATCTTTGGAAGTATCCTTTCGAATCGAGCACCAGACCAACACTCCTGTAGTGGTATATGGACAATCTGTTCATCGGGGCCATCACGCACAACGCTCACTCAGTTTTGATGTGGAATATTGCGCTCGACAATGGCGCCCCGAAATTACCAGGCGCGACCAGCTGTGGTGGGAACGGCTGCCGTTCGATCGCACAGGTCAACAACGACGGCAGCTACAGTCTCAACCAAGAATTCTACTCGATGGCGCAGGCTTCGAAGGCCGTCATTCCGAAGGACGTGGGAGGCGCGTGGGGCAAACGGATAGGTGTTTCCGTCGGCGGCTCGCTCAATTGGGCGCTTGTCGTCGGGGCATATGTGACCACCCGGGTACTCTCCACAGACTGGTTGCGTTACTCGTTGGTGGTACTCAACTGTGAGCTCAATTTCTCAAAAGTTGTAAAAATGGAAACCGATCCAAAGCAGGGGACGACAACAGTGGCGGCTCTTGGAATCCAACTCCCGTGCAAACAACTATAGAGTTTCGTGGCAAGCAGGTGTGTTTTGTTGAACTGAAATTTAATTAATTTCTCTAACGAACGGATTTTAGGCGACCTACACGTTCGTCATTACTGAATTGATTTCCAACACAACTATATTCACCGATGCCATAGATTCCCTGTAGGCGTGACGACGCTGTGGTGGTATGCACCCCCGACGTCGCTGAGGGCTACCAACGAAGACGGTGCGTCAGCAGAGATTTACGCCGAGATCGACGGAAAGCAGCAGAGGTTAGGGGTGTTCGCGTGAGTTCCGTGAAGGCGTTCAACGTTCAACGTCGATGGACGCGTATATGATTATATTTACGACCTTTACGATTTTTTTTCTGTATTCCCGTTTCTAATCTTACGACGTTGGTGAATGCTCCTTCATGTAGGATCTGCCTTGACTCGAGTGGCACCCCCAAACGTGACACTCGCTGGAAATTGGAATACACTTTGACGAAAAACGGTCACTTGCGTACTGAAGCCTACATATGTGCATCAGAAATTTAAGAATACTTCGAAACATGTTCGGTTTGCAGCTGTGAAAGGTTGAAGTGGGCTTCTTCTGCAGTGGAGACACGGGAAAAAGATTGAAAGGTTTTTTGTTGGAACTCCATCGTTGGTCCCTGAGTTCGGCTGACATATTGACGCCTATCTAGGTCTCTGCTTGTGTAGCGCCTGCATTTGTGAAATTTAAAGCGCGTTCTATCTCCCCTCTTTAGCGGCACAATCCACGAAAAAAACTGTTTTGCAACGGTAAAGCCTGATCATGTGATCGCGTCTTTTCCCTCAAGTGGTGGATTATTACATAATGTTCGGAGTTTGAATTTTCACCCACCGTTATGTAGCAGCGCAGACCTCCAATATAAAAGTTCTAAGAGACAAAACGCTTCGGAATTATATTATATGTGTACTTGCAGAATCACCATCTTTTTTGAACTTGGGTAGCAACAAAACACGTCTCCAAGGTCCATCAGTGGCTGTGCTCAGTCGGAACGAAAACTAACCTCTGTCGAGCTCTCTTGAAAGGATTTTTGACGGAAAAGAAATACAATTGTGGACCTATGCGCTAATGTCAAATAAAACGGCCAGGAAGATGTGCAAACGGTTTCTGTGGACGCGTCGAAATTTAAATTCCGATGATGATGTAACCCTCACCACAATACATAAGGCCAGGGTTATCAATAGACTACAACATGCGAGCATCAAGTTGTAGCGTTTGTCTATGAGAGACTACTGCAGGTTCCTACCCAGCCGCGGTTCCGAGGTTCACAATCTCAGTAGGAGGTTTTTAATCGAATACAGAATTGGTGGTGGCACGGAGATATCGGACCGTGTGACAAAAGTAACGTGATGTGATTATGTGACAGAAAGTTGGGGGTGAACCCAAGACAAGACCCAAGAGGTGTCCGATCTTGTTATCGGACCCACTATCAACAGCACGTGCCTTGAGGGACCCTTCCATATCGGGTCACTTCTGCATTTGGAATGCTCGACCTCGTATACACGGGGGCCGCGCAGAAAAAACTTGAAAATAAGTACTAGTAGGCCCGCTGCGCGGCAGAGCCCACTATCATTCATGTCCATGGCCCCCTCACACATCCCTTACTAATATAAATATATAAATCAATGTGGGCCTCAGATATTCAAGTCATTACTGTGAGCTGCATCCTCTGTGAAGATCTTCGACTTAATTCACTGACTTTGCTATTTTACAGACTGTAGTGAATTTCGACCGTGCACCACGCCCACGTTGAGGGAACACCCGGGCATGCAGCAGGTGAACGTGGAGACAGGTGTCTGTGGGTGAACACGGAGACGTGCGTTGGGTTGCTGTCTGCGGGTGAATGCAGACACGGCCTTGTAGGCGCAGATAGAGTGTTCACACCTGCTGCTGACTTACTCGCCCGCATCCCTCGAGTCGAGCGCGGCCGCGCCAGTTCCCCCTGCCCATGCTCAAGCCCGGCCCTTGGCGACCCCGTCTCACACAAGGTGCCTCTGGTGAACACCTGCAAGTACCTGCGGATAGGGGTGCATAGCATCTGAGTTGGTGGTGCGGAGTTGGGTGGAGAGGCAGGGCTTGCGGTGCGCAGTGGAGAAGGGAAGTTCAGAGGGGCTGCACCAGGCCGCAGGTCGGCGATGCGTGGTAGCTCGCGTGTTCCGCATCCCGAGTCCGCGTGTGTCGTGCTGCAATTGACGCGGGAGGGGATCTGTGGCATGGCCGGGTCCATCAATGTGGAGGAGTTGGAGGCGGAGTTGTGGGTGGGGGCACGCTGTACATAAAAGGCAAGAAAAATCTAGCAAAGTGCGCAGGCACATATGCATGCATACCTGCGTTGCCCAACCTCCATTCCCATTCCCGTACTCATCTCCGTCCCGTCCCACATCCTCCTCTGCTGTCGTTGAACGCGGCCGGTGTAGCCGCACACGCAATGTGCAACACGGATTCACGCCCACGGGACGTGAACGGCTGCAAGCGGGCAAATGTCGGCGGGGCATCGTCAAGTGTATTCACCGCTACACATCAGACCGTGTCAGCCAGGGATACATAATCAAAGCACGGAGAGGACTTACCGGGATATCAAAGCCCCTCACGTGCGTAATCTGAGTGGGCATGCACTGCAGTCTGACAACTCATTCCACCGTGCGATTGCCTTGTGTGCGCCGGTCTTGCAAGATGAAGTCTAAGGCTAGTTAGCAGAGCTATAATCAGCAAGAACACTGTGCGCACCTCCGGCAAAGTCCCGCCGTGTGCGCTCCGCGTTCCACCGTGCCTGCTCGACTCCACACCCGCACTATAAAAAAAGGTAAGAAAAATTTAGGAGAATGGAAGCGGAGATGCGTACCGGCGCCCGTATCCCCCACATTGTCCTTCTCCGTCGGCAGGAGCGCGGACTCTAGCCATGCATGTAGCCGCACACAAACGAGTGGGCAACGGTGCGGTGACAAGCACCAAATGAGAGTGTGGGGGAGAGGTGGATGTAGCACTGTGGGAGGATCAGACTGTAAAAAAAAAAGGTAAGAAAATCGAGGAGAACACGGCAGAGATGCGTGCTACGGTAATCTGCGCCCACCTTGATGCACGCCTTCGGGATGGGCGGAGTGAATCGGGCCCAAGGGGGGCCTTGAAGGGGTTTTAGAGGTCCGTTGGTGACGAGTTCAGCAAAATTGAATAAGAAATAAGTGAAAAAAAGCTCACCTAGTGAAAGGCCAAACCATCAAATTTATCAGCGACGCAGCGAGCGCGTTTCGGGCTCCATTCGCGTGATTCGTTTGTAGGCCTCATGGGGAGGTCCTAAGGTTGCTGTTGATAGGATATTTCAAAAGATTTGGCCAAGAAATAAGTGAGATGTACTAACTTTTGACAACGGCCCAATGTGGCCAAGTCACCGATTTGGTGGCAATGCCGCGGGCGCGTTTCGCACGACATTCGCGAAATTCGTTTGTAGGTCACATGGGGAAGTCCAAAGGTTCCTGTTGAAAGGTCAGTTCAAGGGATTCCACTGAGAAATGAGTGAGAAACACTCACTTTTGTCCGGGCCATATTTGGCCAAACCACTAAATTTGGTGGCGGTGCAGTGAGCGCGTTTTGGGTGCCGTTCGCAAAATTCGTTTGCAAGCCTCATGGGGAGGTCCTAAGGTTCCTGTTGAAAGGTTAGTGCAAGGAATTCCACCAAGAAATGATTGAGAAACACTCACCTCTGTCACTGGTTGAACATTTCAAAATTTTCACCTTCTTTTTCAGTGAAAAATGTCGTTTATTTTTCACACATTTTTCACTGAAAAAGCAGGTGAAAATTTCAAAACATTTTCATCACTTTCTTATTTTATTTCGAATTTTTCACCTTGAATTGAGAAAGTGCTGAAAAAGTTTTAAAATTTTCACCTTCTTTTTCAGTGAAAAATGTCTGAAAAATAAACAACATTTTTCACTGAAAAAGAAGGTGAAAAAATTGAAATGCTCAACCAGTGTGTAAGTTATAAAGAAATGATAAGTGAGTGACAGCTGTCGATACACAGCCACTATTGACATGACTAAGCAACCACTTATGCATGTGACCAAAATAACGTGCATCCTTGCCCTGCAACCAATGGGCCATATAAAATACCAGAAATAATTCAAATTTATGAAGGTGAGTGGCCGGCAAGCGGCGGGGCACAAACAGAATAGGCAGTAAATCTGGTGAGAGAATAAGTAAAATGTCACCCTCCAGGAGGCCCAACGCTCGCTCGGCCGCCGCTTGCGCGTCGGCCAGCTCGCATTGGGCTACGTCATTGTTCATCAATGAGCGCGTGGCAAGAGGGTAAGGGTAAGCAGAAATGACAAAGTGCATCAGTATATAAGCCAAATTGTGACATTTTCGGTACTCAGAGCACAATCAGAAACTAAAGTTTCTGTTTGTGAATCAACTGACTGACATTTCGCTGGAAGAAGAAAGAAGAAGTGTGTTGCGGCAATCATATCGAAATAGCTACATTGACATCGTGAGAAATGCTTGGAGCAAATAACTGCAATAGCACTGTGTAAGAATCAAAATTGAACTTGTGAGTAATCTGAGAATGAAAACCCCCCTCTTGTTATTTACAGCTATTTTGAAAACGTTAGACAATTCTCATTTTCAAACAAAGTTTAGGCCGGGAGGAGCCGGCTCCACGCACTATCATTTTGGGAAGCTCTGGCGCAGTCTATGCCTGCACTGTCTCTCTGACTCTCCTCTACAGTACTTACTTATCATGGCTCGAGGCAACCATCGCCACATACCCGTCCAGCAGAAGCAGCTCATAACATCTATGGCCAATTATATGAGCCCTCGTGAAATTGCTTGGCAATGCAACACACATAAGCTTGCAAATGGTCTACCGGACCATCGAAATATGGTGCAGCACAGGGAAACATGTTTGGATACCTCTCGAGCCGGAAGACCCCATATCCTCACTACGAATGTTCATCATGAAGGTTATTTTGTGGAGGTTGTGTAGGTGTTGTGATGTAAGACGTCTAAATTTGGCATTTGTTGTGGTATGGCCCCGGCGGCCTGAACTTTGCACGAAAACGAGAATTGTCTAACATTTTCAAAATAGCTGTAACAATGCCATGTAAATTACAGGGTTTCTAACATGATGTCACTGCGCAAAGCGCGGAATTTTTCTAACATGTAATTTACATGTAAAAATCGAAAATAACACGTTAGATATGTTAGAAACTACAAGAGAAAGTCGTTAAAATCCCAGTCCTCCGGACGACCCGCCGGGGTGTCGTCCACCATGGCCACCGACACCTTTGTGGCCCGAGAATCCTTCACTGGCTGCATCAACTCAGCCAATGTGCTGTCCAACTTGATGTACTCCGTGATTGCGAAGACCATACTAGAACGGGTGACCGCCGGCCCAAAATCAAGACGATCTGACTCGGCAAGGTCGTAAGGGTCGGGGTGGTTGAATAAGAGCTCTTCGAGAGTGTACTTGTCCACTGTTGACAGAGAAATGTTCTCCTCTTCCTTGTCCATAGACTCAATCGAGAATGGGAGCGAAAAATTTCAAAGCCAGAGTCACATCGGTGTCACGGCGTTTCGGCGATATCGGCGCAAGATGCAAAACACCCAAATTCAAGGTTCTTGCAAGTCGGCTTGGCACCATTTTATTTACTGCTGCAGTGGGTGGCCAGGGCTCACCCTTGCAGGGTTTCTCACATATTAATTACATGCCTCCGGGACCCTCAGATGTGAGAAATGTAATTTACATGTTAATAACAGTGTTAGAAAAGTCACGTTATTTAACACAAAGTTGCTTACACAGCGCTAAACTGCAAAGAGACCTTGGAGGGAAATCACTGGAGAGATTTTTCTGCAGGTTTAAATGGTGGATGTGCATCCAGTGAAATCACAGAGAGATAGCTGAAACTGTGCAGTGAAATGACTGCAGGAGAAACAAAGAGATTGCTAGAGCGAAATCACTTCAGGAAGAAATAGAAAACTCATACAGCAGAATGATTCCAGCGAGAAATGGAGAAACTCGTGCACGGAAGCGACTGCAGGAAAGTTGATCCAACAAAATCACTCCTAAGTAGATACAAAGGAAATCTGTCCAGTAAAAGACGTGGAGGTATCTTGCTGGACAGAATTTGCTGCATGACATATGCTATATGGAATTCACTGCAGGAATCAAACTCATATTCTCGTGAACGAATATCCCTCCAGCGGATTATACCGTGGGAATTTCGCCGCGGACGATTCCGTCATCATCTTGCGACATACCGGAATGTTTCGGCGTGAAATAGATCTGAATAGATCGCGGGACAAAACTTCCTCACAAAGACTGTGGGAAAGATCAGTCCCAATGAGGCCATTTGATGGAATGAAAACTTTTCATTTCAGCGCCCCAATACCCAGTCTCCTACCCAACCTCACTTGCGGGGTTGAGGAAGACAGAGTAGCGGTATTTATCGGTGGAATCCCAATGTCATATCAAAAGTCAAAGTCATGATGGCCCATCAATCCATCAGCTCTAGCCCCACTATAGCTTCCGAACTTCAATGCCCCAACCCCTCCAGAGAGGCTGGCCTTTAACAACTGTAAACAACATAGCCACAATTCGGCGAAATATTCATTCTCGATCCCTACCCCTTCCAAAAAAAGTGGGGGTAGCCCGAAATGCCTCCCCAGATGCTCTGGGCAGTACGCTCAATTTTGTGGGGAGGCAGGACATAGACGCGAAAGGTTCAGGGAAACCGGGCCAAGCGGGTGGCTATGTTGTTTACAGTTGTTAAAGGCCAGCCTCTCTGGAGGGGTTGGGGCCTTGAAGTTCGGATGTTTTAGTTGCGGCTATCAAAGTGATTTGTCTTTTAATATTACTGTACAGATTCCGCGTGTGGTATCGCTACTCTGTCTTCCCCAACCCCGCAAGTGAGGTTGGGTAGGAGACTGCCCAATACCCACTACTAAAGATAGTGGGCATATTCAAATACACTATAAACATGTTCATCTATCTAATTGATTAATTTCTTTATACGGGTATTAGTATGTTGTGAATTCTATTGACAATAATCAAACAAGCCTCGTTGTCTTCGACGCGTGCATAGACAAATTTGATGCTCCCACCGCTGCATTCACCTTGTTACTCTGATGACTAGGTGTGCTCTGAAGGCAGGAAACACCGCATTATGGCCATGAACTAGAGGGGTGCGTGGAGGGAGAGCAATGGGTGGCGGCCACTCAAAAACACGATCCAATGGAATTCCGGGCGCTCGAAACACAACATTCCGGGGGTATTGGGATCTATGTGAATCATCTATGTGCGAGGAAGAGGTATTATTATTGACAGTATATACACTAGGATCAGTGATTTGTTGTCAATCCACAATGGCTAAAGCGCAAGTCAAAGCTTGGATTAAGGGAGCCAGGGAGTAGAAGATACAGGAACTACTCCCTCCTGATCAAGTTCAAGTGTTCGAGGGCCCGGGAAGGCCCAGTGGACGCGTTGCGAGTCGGGTTGTGTCGTGTGTTTGGCTGAATCAACAACCCGATATAGAAGGGCCCCTCAAGGCACGTGCTGTTGATAGTGGGTCCGATAACAAGATCGGACCAAGAGGCGAGCGATCTCTGGATCGCGGAATTTGATCTGTCCACGTGAGTGCCACTGATGGACAGCGGCACAAGCCTCGGCCATGATCAGATCAATATGGCAATGCTGCCGGCCGACTCCAAGCCGACTCTACAACTCCTCGATAATTCTTAGAGCTCGCTCTCAAACAAAAAACTAGATGTAAAACCAATGGAAAACCCATGTATTCTTTTTGAACTATGGAATAAAATCTGCATCTGCGTCGTCTTCGCGACAAAATAGGAGTGGTATCTGTGCAAACCGTCAGCTGGGCGGAATAAATTGGGGACAATAAAACTCTCACCTTTGGCGGGTAGACACTTTGATCCTTGCATGTGCCGTATCATGGGTGGTGAGCCCGTTACGAATCCGTGATTTACATATTGACGGCATCGAGTGCAGAGAACTGCACGGGTTCCCTCTCCAGCATTTCCTACCTCGGAAGGTAGAGGCTGATTCTCGATGTCAAGGGAAGTGGATGGAAGAGATTGGTGTATACGGAAGGTGGATGTGGACGTGTTTTGCCAAGATGTCGACGTGTTTTGCCAAGATGTCGGCGCGTTTTTCCAAGATAAATTTCCATTATTTGACAGCGGGGCATTTACAATATGCACAGAGTTATTAGCCTTCCATCTTGGGTGCTGCAGATTTGCGCTGGCATGCGCTGAATTGGTGGATGAAAGCCAGACGCGCTTGACGCGCCCGTAGGTGGTGGTTAGTTGCAAGTGTTTGGCCAATTGATGGCCGACTCGACGCCGCTGACTCAGACCTGCCTTATATGGGGGGTAGGTACCCCGTGGGAATTTATCCGCGATAAGGAGATCGCACGCCTCTTGGATCGGACACCTCTTGGGTGAACCTCTCCACAGCGGCTGGCGGATAACATCTGTAAACAACATAGCCACAATTTCGCGAAATCACTCGAACGTCTCTTGGATAGC
This sequence comes from Mycena sp. CBHHK59/15, assembly GCA_029204085.1. Taxonomy (NCBI): domain Eukaryota; kingdom Fungi; phylum Basidiomycota; class Agaricomycetes; order Agaricales; family Mycenaceae; genus Mycena; species Mycena sp. CBHHK59/15. The sequence continues at coordinate 63,285 of JARGXW010000612.1, forward strand.
TCAGTCAGTTCAAAATAAAATAATCTGATGCATCCCAAACCACATAGTGGCTTTTATAAAAGTGTAGTACGAGTCTTAAATTTTTATTTTGGGTGCTGTTGTGAGTTTGTTGGAGAAACCACCCTTTTCCACTGTAATTCACTCCAAGATGACGTAGCCCATTATAGTAAAATCCACGAAGCGGATAAATAGTGTTATATAGTCATTTTTGAGTGGATTAAGCATGGTGACTATTTTATTTTGAAGTGACTGAGCTACCCAAGAGACGTTCGAGTGATTTCGCGAAATTGTGGCTATGTTGTTTACAGATGTTATCCGCCAGCCGCTGTGGAGAGGTTCACCCCCAACTTTCTGTCACTTAATCACATCACATCACTTTCGTCACACGGTCCGATATCTCCGTACCACCAATTCTGTATTCGATTAAAAACCTCCTACTGAGATTGTGAACCTCGGAACCGCGGCTGGGTAGGAACCTGAGACTACTGTAGTATTTCGACCAAGTCTTCAGGTGACGCGTGACGCAGCCCTCTGAACTGAAGACTTTTGGCCCTGGTGACGGTGAATGAAGACCTAATTTTTCGAAGCCCTAAATAGGCTAAAAAACCCGATTCTAAGCTGCCCTAATTTTGCGAAAAATCTACGGAAAAATTGTACTAATGTTCCTCCCAAAGCACGACCTGGTAGCGCGTAGTTCCCATCTTCTTGTACTGAGCGGGCTGGGGAGCGGCGCCATTGGGAACGAACTCGAGAGGTACGGTGAATTTCACCATTTTTGCGATGGCATTGGCGATGGGAGAAGCTCGTATTGGAAGGCCTGGGGGAGGGAAAATTCGTCTCTCGCCATCTTGTGGACCCTCGGCGGCGCGGAGGTCATCTTCTTGCCCTGGCCAATCCAGTCGGATATTTTGAAAGGAATAGAGCATATTCGCAACCCCCAAATCACAAAAGTTAACAAAAATTGATGGGCTGATAGCGAAAATTTGGTAACGCCCAAAATGGAAATTGGTGACCGGAAGAGACCGATAACATACACCAAAAATGCAACACACATCCTCCCATACCCATTTTTTTCACATACGCACAGGCAATGTACCATACATGCTCGCCAGGCTTCAAGTGAGTTTTTCCGCCTTAGGAATGGACTTTGGACTTGAATTGAGCTGAGCAAACGGCCGCTCGGTCACATCAGTCACTGGCCTCGGCTAAAAATGATGAGTGATAGCGGAAATTTGGCTGTCGTTTTTTGGGGTTGCGAATATGCTCTAATGAGGAGCTGTTTTAAAAAAATTGTCATACATGTCTGGTATTGTACGCAAAAAAAAAATGGAGCGAGCAAGGCCAATTGAAACCGATTTGACCTGAAATTCTGATAGCCGTTGTGGTATATTATCTCGGCTACCCAGAGAACTTAACAATGAGCTGGACAAGCGACTGCAAATCGCACAAAAAATATTCGTAATGTTCCGGGAAGGTCAAACGAAATTTTGCGTCGTCACCATCGCCTTCTCCTCCTCCTTATAGGTCCTCCCAAGGTCGCTTGGCAAAATGAAGACTTGCGGGGTGGTGACAACTCTGGTCGCGATATGAAGACTTGTTAAAATGATGACTTGCGGTGACGCGTGACATCTGAAGAGTTGGTACAGTTGTTTGATGATATGATGTTGCGCTGGTGGGCTTTTCCCGTCTCTTCCGATTCGAATTCCGGACTCACCATCCATTGAAGCCTAAGTATCCAGTACGAGTCATAGCGCGGAGCCGACCAATACTATCACACGGTGATTGAACGCCATTGATTTGCGTGCCAACCCTATCTACCTACTTATAGGCGCGCGTGTTATCGTGGATTCGCTGTTCCTTACCTCCCCCTTTCAGCTTCGTCCGCTTTCATAACGGCCATGGAGTTGTGCTCGGCGGGCGCATTCGATTTTGGAGATGAATGTATTCGACGCTCATGGAGTGCCGTCGTACCGTTCGTCATCGTACTGGCGCTCTGTATCTCATCTCTCCATATTCCTCTGCCCTCGCCAGTTCGGAGATTTTCAGCCCTAGTCAAGGCACCATTTACAGAGTATATGACTCTGCATGATGCAGAGGCCGTGGATGTCCAGTCTGCTACCGCTGGAGAAATGGCTGCCGACGTGAAGGATGTCGATGTTCTAGAAACCGTCCCACTGTGGCGCACTCTAGTCTTCTCATTCGCTGGAATTGTACAAAGTCTTGCGTGGGTGGCGGGCGCGGCGTTTTATCTTTCCACGACTTCTCCGGTCGATGGATGGGAGGTCGCGCGATGGTTTTTCATGGCGCTATCCTGGCTATATACCAGTGTGCGACCTATCGCTTTCCCCTCGGCCACCTCGCCGTACGACCTATTTTCTTGTATCTCCTTCACTCTGTGGGCGGCGTCCTGCTGCTTGGAGGCCACATTTTCGAGTACGGTGTCGGGGAGAAACCTTTGCCTTCTACACTCACTCTTGTGGGACTGTCTCTCAATCTCGGTGTCCTCTTCGTTCTGCTGTATATCATTGTGCAGATGCCAATGAATCTGCCTTCTACGCGGGTTAAGAAGGAGGATATTGTGAGTACCTCGGACTCATCAAGGCCTGTGCGACTTCTGAACACTCATCAGGGTCAATCTGTCACTCCTGAGGACTACGCCACGCTCTGGAGATGGATAACATTTAGCTGGGTCTATCCGCTTATCAAACGCGTCAGTGTACCCTTTCTTCTCTCTATTTAATGACTTCGGCTGAGTATGTAATAGGGAACACATGCCACGCTCAGAGAGACGGACGTCTGGGCTCTCAGTCCAACCATGCAATCGCGGCCCATCTTTATCAAGTTTCAAAGTATTCAGTTCGTCATATCACTTCTTGATTCTCTGGCCCATCCTTATATTTGTGTAGTTCTGCCACGCTTCTACGCCATATCATAGCTGCCAACTCGCTGGATATCATGTCAGTACATTCCTCCTCTTCGGGCGACCGACACTCACCACCGAGCTCCGTAGACTGGACTTCGTTGGGACGCTTTGTTCCATTGTTTTCAACTACGCTGGACCGTTCTTTTTGAAGTTATTCCTCTCGTTTCCTTGACATGTCGCCTAGAGTGCTCATGCAAACCCAGGCGTCTCCTCGATTCAATCGACCACCCTGACCCCACCCGGAGAGATAATGGAATGGCATATATCTACGCTACCCTCATGCTCGTCTGCTCAGTCCTCAAGGTCATCATTTTTCTCTCCACCTTTCGCCTGTGAACTGATGGTTCCGCACAGTCTCAATTCGATGTCCAGCATCTCTGTTTGTGATTTTCCATCCTTATGGACGTTCCTTACGTTATGTGATGTAGGGTACTGCCGGCGTGCGGCTACCCGTATCCGCTCTGAGCTCATGGCTGCAATATACGACAAGGCCCTGAAACGCAAAGATTTCAGTGGGATTATTGATCAAGAAAAGGCGAAGGCGCTTATCGATAAAGCCTCCGCTCCCGTTGCTGCAGCTGCCTCCGGCTCTGCCACCCCTCCATCGAAGACGACTCGAAAGGAAGACAAGGCGAAGGCGAAGGAGGCCAAGGCGAAGGCGAAGGCCGATGAAAAGAAAGCGGATGATCCCAAACCGGGTGCAGGTGAGCGAGTATTTGTGTTGAGCGCCTTGTTTGTGACGTTTGGTGCGCAGATACGGGTAAAATTGTCAATCTGATGTCGGGCGACTGCAACCGGATATCATTTGTGGCACAAGTGAGTGGTCCAGCTCTCATTCCAGCTCTTCCTCAGCGGTATCACTGCTGATGATTCACAGACGATATATTTTATTTATGGCGCACCTCTCGAAATTACGATCGGCTCTGTCTTTTTATATCAGCTCCTGGTGTGTTTGTTCAGCAACTCTGTCCATCATAACTCTGACAGCATTCTAGGGTTGGAGTGCTTTTGCGGGCTTCATTGTGCTGCTAGCCTGCTGGCCGCTGAACAACTTCCTCGCAAGCCGAAGTTTCAAGATCAACAAAAATGTTCTCAAGGCCAGGGACAAACGTATGGGTGTGCTGAATGAATTGATCGGTGCTGTACGTGTCGCTTCTCGCACTCGCAAACCGCGATACCAATGGCTGTACCCAAAGATCAAATTCATCAAGTTTTTCGCATGGGAAGAAAGATGGATTGACAGGGCGATGGATGCGCGAGAGAATGAGATGGTGTGGATGGTCAAAGGTACGCTTTCCGGGTCTCTGCCTTGGCGTGGTTGCGTTGACGAGACTGACTCCTTGTGAATGGCCCAGCTCGCATCAACAGCGTACTTTTCCATGGGTAATCATGCCCTCTCCCGTGGATCGCCGCATATTGACGTCCTTCCAGGTTGTGGTACATCGCTCCTGTGTCGCTTTCACTCATCTCATTCTTCACATATGTGTGGTTTGGGAACGAGTTGACGGTAGGTACGGCTTTCACGGTGCGTGTTTGCACACCCAAGCCCCTCCCAAAACCAATATTTGTTACTCCCCCAGGCGATTGCACTATTCTCCATGATCAGATCTCCTCTCAATAGTCGGTGTATTCTTTGTGGGCTCTGGGCGTTCTCTCACCTGCTTGTCCAGCTGTTCCAACGTACATTGTACAAATCATCCAGGTCTTTGTTTGCTGCTATTATCTTTGAACGTCATGGGCCTCACTGCATCCATTTTAGGCCCGTGCGTGTCTGGACCGTATTGCTGTATATCTGGCAGAGGACGAGGTGACTGAACAAGGTCAGGACTTGTTCCCTTTCCCCCTTATGTCCAGGACTTGACAGCTGCCAAGTGTCCTCCCTCAAACACGATTTGTCCGAGCCTCATCTTCCGGGATCAGAAGATGAGGGTTTAGGTATCCAGAATGCCTCTTTCAAATGGAACGAAATCGAGGATCCCGAGAAGCCCAAGGGTCGCGAACCGAGTCTATCTTCTGTGTCCTCTAGCGTCGACGATGTCAGCACGGTAGTCGATGAAGAGAATGAAGGATTGAGAGACCGTCGATTTGAGCTGAGGGATATTTCAGTTCTATTCCCGGAGGGAAAGCTGTCTGTAATCACTGGCCCTACTGCAAGGTCCGTCCATTGACATCATCGGCTTTCCAAATGGTCGCTGATTGACCCCTCAGTGGCAAAACAGCATTGCTGGTGAGCAACCCGTTTGTAACTCACTCTTCTCACCTTACGTGCACTTCAGATGGCTCTTTTGGGTGAAATGACAATGCTCCCTGGGGGCCGTATCATCATGTCCAAAAACCCCACGGTTGACGAGTATGGGAACATGCACGGCATATCTTATGCTTCGCAGTCGCCATGGCTCCGCCACCAGTCTATCAGGGACAACATACTGTTCGGGTATCCGTACGACGAGGCGAGATACAACGAAGTCATCGAGTGTTGCGCACTGCGGCCGGATTTGGACATGCTGGAAGACGGCGATGCAACGGAAATTGGCATCAAGGGTGTATCGTTGTCCGGAGGACAGAAAGCCAGGTAATTTTCGGCATATGTTCCTTGATTCAATCAATGCTGATTCATCTCCAAGAGTTGCCCTCGCGCGAGCGGTATGGTCTCGCACACGTGGCTGTGCGCCATGCTGATTTCCTTATTAGGTGTACGCAAGAAAGAAATATGTGCTCTTGGACGACCCACTCAGCGCAGTTGTATGTTTCGTTAATGTGTCTTCTAGTTTCATTTCTGACTGTTTGAAATTTAGGACAGTCATACGTCGCATGTGCTATTCAAGAAATGCTTGCGAGGACCTTTATTGGCTAACCGAACGGTCGTGAGTATCATCGACCTTGTTTTTGCGAATTACGCTGATTTGTTCCAGATTCTTGTCACGCATCACGTTGAGCTAGTCCTGCCTGGTGCCCATTATTTGGTGCGTATGCTCGATGGGCGGATCGACGCACAAGGCACCGTCAAAGAACTCCGCGCTCAAGGAGTCCTGGAAGCAATTGAGCACGAGGCTGCAGTTGAAGTGAAGAAGGAGGAGGAACTGGTCGTAGTAGCCGAGACGGTCGCGAACGATGATGACGCTGACACAGTCAAAGAACCAGCAGCGACTAAAAAGCCACGTAAACTTGTTGAGGATGAGCACAGAGGTAAGCTAGCCTTTTCCCTTCTTTCCAAGCTCCCTCACATCCCGTGTAGAAATCGGGAGCGTAAAATGGACCGTTTACAAGAGTTATCTCCAAGCTTCCAATTATTATATATGGGCTGTGCTGGCCTTCCTCGTCGTTGCCCAGCAGCTGCGAAGCGTCAGCGAGAAGGTTTGGATCAAAATATGGACCGCAGCATACGAGACGCCGACCAACACATCCGCCGATTTCTTGTATCAATCTTTCGGGACCAGCCAGAATGAGATTCTTATGACAACTAATGCACCCCATTTTACCCACTTTCAGCCCGAGCCCTGGCGAACGAGCTCTTTCGCCATTCGATTGCCGAGCGCTACCGAGCGCCCCCTTTTCTACGTTGGAATTTACGCTGCACTTGGACTGTCAGGGGTTGCCATCAATCTGCTTTCCGTTGCGCTGCAATTCACCGGAGCTCTGAGAGCATCTCGCATTCTTTTCAAGTAAGTGCATCACCATAGTGACCAAGGCTTCGTTCAGTCTTCTAATCATGTACCACTCCCTTTAATAGAAAATTCCTTGTCACTGTGGTTCGAGCCACATTTAGGTATGACATGGACCGCGTGGAGGAATGTTTCAAAATGAAACTGAAATATCCGATTTCAGGTTTCACGATACGACACCCCAAGGTAGGTATCCCTTATGCGCTGAAAGGTCTTCTTCAATACCGAGTTTCAGGTCGAATGCTGAACAGATTCAGCAAGGACTTTGAAACAATCGATTCGTCCCTTGCAGGCTCGCTTCAGGCAGTGAACTCGTCAATGGCCGGTTTTTTCGTGTCCATCCTCACAGTGACGTAGGTCGCCCATCCCAGGCCGCGCTTATGTGTTGCTAAGCCTTGTGCAGTGTTGTATTCCCGCTTTTCCTGATCCCTGCCTCAATCATTGGTTACATCTATCGCTTCCTTGCCATTGGATATCTGAATTGTGGACGAGACCTTCGCCGTATGGAATCCAATACCCGCTCGCCCATCTTTTCGGATTTTGGAGAATTGCTGACTGGGATCGTGACAGTCCGAGGTCTGTGTACTCAATATGGTCTATCAGCGTGTTGGTCTTATGTGCTGTGTAGCCTTCTCCGCAGAGAAAAGATTCATGGACAATCTGCATGCGCGTATCGACGAGACCACTAAGATGTGGTACCACTTCTGGTGGGCTGTCTCTTTCTAACCCTGATGCTCGTATTAATTGTGTGCAGGATGGCTAATCGTTGGCTCCTTCTCAATTTCGACTTTTTGGGTGCGTGGTCCTGCATAAGATACGTGAATGATTATAAGTCATAAGCTAACCATCATCAGGGAGTATGGTAGGTTTTATTGACCGGAAACATGTCTTTTTGTAATTTGACCTGTCTATGATCCGCAGTCTGTGTTTACAACCGCTTTATTCGCCATTACCTTCCTGCGCGACGACGCCGGGCTGGCAGGTCTTGCAATCACTGTTCGTTGTTCTTTTGCCTTGTTGGTTGACGGATACTTATATCTTGCTAACTAGTCGGCCCTCAACTTTAGCGAAAGTGTGTATTGGGCATGCCGCTTTTGGACTGGGCTGGAGCTCGATCTGAAGCAAGTCTCGTACTGCTGGGAATATTCCTGACGTTCTAATTATGTATTATTTTCTAGTTCTGTCGAGAGAATCATCGAGTACCTGGACTTGCCCCAAGAGCCCCCGGCGATCATCGAATCGAGTCGGCCCCCTGCTTACTGGCCCTCGAGTGCAAAGAACGACTCTCTGGTGGTGGTCGAAGATCTTAACATTAAGTACGCCCCGGAGCTGCCGTCTGTCTTGCAGAGCGTGTCGTTTGTGCTCAAGGCTGGTGAACGCGTCGGACTTGTGGGAAGGACCGGTAAAGACTTGTACCATGTGCGTGGTAGCAAACACATCTGACTGCTGCTCTAGGTAGCGGTAAATCGACGTTGGCTATGAGTCTTTTGCGATTTGTGAGTCTCCTCCTTTTGGCAGCCAAGATTGCTGATGTATCGTGCAAACAGGTCGACGCCTCCAGCGGTAAGCAGAGTCGATGGATGTCTTCAGCAGTACTCTCATGCGACGTCCTCAACAGGCAGAATCCTCATTGACGGGATCGATATCTCCAAAATCGGGACCCATGGTAAGAATAGTATTTCGTTGGGTAGCCTTCGTATCTGACTGCTGCACTTAGATCTGCGCTCTCGTATTGTAAGACCGAGTTCCTCTTTCGAGATACTCACGGACCCATCACATGTAGACTTTCATCCCTCAAGACGCTACCCTATTCTCTGGATCCTTGAGGGACAACCTGGACCCGTTCGGTTGGTGGTAATTCTTGAATGCTGTGAAAAAAATGCTCAGTCTATCCAGGTGACCATGAGGACGGCGTTTGCATGGATGTCCTCTACCGTGTGCAGCTTATAAGTCAAAACACAAGCGTCTCGCAAAGCACCTCTCGCCAACAGTCCGCCAGTGCATCTCCACTTACCTCGCGCCCGCCGTCGGTCCACGACGACAGCGACGCTTCGGAGTCGATCTCCGCCACGCTAACAAGCGTCGACACCAAGACCACCCTTTCATTGGATACACAAGTTTCGGCTGGTGGAACGAACTTTTCACAAGGCCAAAGGCAACTGATCGCAATGGCCCGTGCGCTGCTGCGACAGAGCTCCATCGTCGTGCTGGACGAAGCGACAAGCAGCGTGGATTTTGCGACCGATGCCAAGATACAGAAGGCTATACGCGAAGAATTTTCTTCCTCCTTACTTATCACGGGTATGTCATCTTCTCAATGATGTCCTCGTCTCACATATTCCGTAGTTGCGCATCGTCTGCGTACTATCATTGACTATGACCGCCTCATTGTTCTCGACAAGGGCAAGGTCGTCGAATTCGACACCCCTCTGCACCTGATACAAAAGGAGGATGGGATCTTCAGAAGTATGTGCCTCAAGAGCGGCTCATTCGGGGAGCTCGAAGCGTCAGCGAAGGAAAAGGCAGGCTCGAGTTCGTACTGAGTTGTGAATTTCGTCCTTCATTTTCAAGTAAAAAAGCTTTTTACGAGTACTTATGTTTACATAATACTCGTTCCTTTCATTCCTCCGAGGGGCTAAAACTCCTCTTATTTCACTTGTCTCCGATTTTTTAAGATAGTCTCTTTAGTGGCTGTGTCTTATTGATTTAGTATCTTCCCTTTCTTTTCACCTTACCTTTTTAGCGGCTGTGTCAGTCATGGCGGTGCTGTTTTTATTTACTCTTGTCTATTTCGCCCTTTCTTCCATCTTTGGCCGATGGTCCGTTCCCGATATATCCGATCGTCTGCGTTCTCGTAGTACGGGCCTCGGCTGTTTCTTAACGGGACCGCGCCAGAATATACCTACCTACCTACCTCAGCTTCTTTATATGGTGTAGCAATGAAGTCCATACTTAATGAGATGCGTTCTTCACATTCAGCATTTCTCTTTGGTCATCCGTGTCAACCTCAACCTTATATCAGCCTGTATATCCGCTCACTGCATAGTTTATATAAGCAACAAAATCTTCGGAAAGTCTTGATATGGCCACCCCTTGCGATAAGTACGAGATCTTGCCGGGCATAGCCACGGCCCTCTACCCCCAAGTCTTTGGGCATGTTTGCACCCGAGCCCATCGCCCTCCGCTGCCCGACTTCGCGGCAACCAGCATCACAATGAGATCCAACTCCACTCGACTCATCCATTTGTACTACAATTATGATGTATCTGGCTGTTGGCTTCAGTATATAAGTTTGGGAGGCTGCACATCCACTTTCAACTTAATGGTTCAACATGTCTAACTTGAACACCACTTCCATGCCAGCCGAGCATCACGTTCATGATTCGTCCGAGCCCCTTCCGGGGGCCCGCGGCGCCGCCCCCGCTGTCTACTATAGTACGAACGCTATGGAGCGTCTCCCGAGCTGTGCATGGGAAGATATGGCCGGCTCCCAGCCCACGATTGAAAGGTAGTCGACGTATCCCGAGATGGAGCGCTCGAATAGTGCCTCCGGTCGAACTGCATTCAGCGATGGGCGCCCCATGAACACGCAGCCCCATCCAGAAGGTTTGCCCACTAGTACTATCACTATTTTGGCATTGTTGTATACTTAAGTATCAGGAGTGCGTTGAACGGCGGCCATGAAGGAATGCCCATGGGCACGGCTAGCGCCGCTGACAAACTGGTCGGGAAGGCCCAGAAGGCCGGTTATTTCCGTGGTGCTGGTTTGTTCCATTTTTTTCCTAAACGTATCCGTAGGTCGTTGGCAAGATGGCCCACAAACTCGAGATGCACGAGAAGGGGGAGCTGCGGGAATCGGGCGGGAAGGCTGCTGTTATGGGCAACGCCCGGGCTCCCCATGATTGAGGCGTGATCGATGAGATTCACAAAAGCAAGAAATACTATATTATTAGCAGCGCCAACATCACCAGCTTGTAGCTTTACGTAATGCATATTCTGTCCTGAAAGGCCAGTGCGATCAATAGGAGCTGATACAACGATTATGTAGGCGAGAAAGTGAACACCACTTACCGACATGAGGCTTGAAGACCATCCATTATCCAAGCCCTCCGCGTAGAATGCCGCGGACTCCAACGTCAGACGCGACCCACCCACCGCGTTGAAGGATACTGCTCATGTTAAAGAAGACGATAGTATGTGGAGACAAGTTCGTGCTTCGTCCAAACCTCAACGAGTTGAAGGGCAATCTCCTGTATCTGTAGACGCATGTGCTCCATGTAGTCAGGAAATACCAAGGCACTCAGAGGGGGTTCCGATAATTTGGCGATCCGCCAACCTAGATGGCTCATTCTGAGTGCCTGTCCATTTTTTCTTGGTCACTCGAAAATTTCAAATTCGCCGCGGCTTAGTGAGACCTACCCGGACTAATTCGGATGGTAAACCTGTAGGATCATATTCTGAGGCCGCCTTGACACTATCTCTCAGGTCTATGGCGCTACCCTTGAACGACGTTGAGACAGAGATCACGTTATCAGCCTGAATCTCAACTCACAATCCGTTCTGGTATGCTCCGAGCTTCACGGCTCAAAAAAGAATCAACCGCATTCGCCATTTTAATATTCAGCGTCGTTGCTTTGTGGACTGCATATTTATGAGACAAAAGTAGAGGTGTTGGTATCGTGCAAAATGTACCAGCTTGATCATTTTGCACATTGTTCAATAATCGACAGAACAAACGCCGCCACAAAGCTGTTCCTAGACAGTCGACCGACAGTGGGGAAGGTGACCAATTGGCAGCGAGATATAAGCGGCTAGAAATGTGGTGGGGGGTTGAAAGGCGGGTCGCAGGGTTCTAGGATTGAGAACACGTCTCGCGCGATATGCCATACGGGCGCGTTTGAGCCCATTCCAGAGATCGGGGGAGACTTCAGGTGACCGCCTGTGCATACAAATTTTAATCAGTATGTTGGCATGTAGGAAAAGGATAATCAGCTTGCCCTGATTCCAGATTGAGAGTCGCTTCAGGTCCCAGGGCTTCGACGATGATTCTCATCGTTGTCTCACGAAATTGGTGCGACACTGCGAGCAGGGGCTGGATCGTATTCGGTGGTAAAGGCCGTGACAACTCGAGTTGGTCCCATTCATCCCAGTTAACGGATTGACTTGTCTGTCGAACCAAGATTGCCTGAGTTCTGTTAATTTCGACCTGAGTAAGCGGTGGAGGCTCGGTGATTGCTAGATCCAGATAACTCGATACAACGTCTGACAAGATTTCGTGCCATATTTCCGATGGAATCGATTCAGCAGGCAGAAAGGTCTGGTTCAACATCGCCTCCCGCATCTGTGAACAGTTGTGGACTTGCTCAATCCTTGCTTGAGTGATTGTTGATAGATGGTGGGAAAATCTCGGTATTTGGCCAATATTTGGCCGTATTTATTTTGACCCTCCTTCTTCGGAACCATATCCAACTCCAGCCAATTTCGCGTTTAACGCACGTACGCTCCCTGTCGCGCCCGGATTCCAGTCGGGAACTTATCCATTTCTGCTCAGAAGGCATTGTCTGAGGTTTTTCAACTTTTTCGCGTGAGCCACTGGTCCCACGACGCGGTTGTTATTGTTTGAATGCCCCTGTGACGATCTCGCTGTAAATTTCAGTGACCCGAACGTGCAATGGCACCTGCTGCGAAATCCGGGGGAAAGTCCAAGTCCGGGGGTCCTCCCAATGCTGTGGGGGCCGCGAACCAAGCGCGCACGATTCAGACAAGGAGTCAGAAGGCGGGGCTCCAGGTGCGTGCGCCTCCCGATTGCAGCCCCGCTCTTGCGTCTCACAGTCATCAACCTAGTTCCCCGTCGGTCGTATTCACCGTTACCTGAAGCAGCGCACGCAGCACAACGTCCGCATCGGCGCAAAAGCAGCGGTGTACACGTCGGCTATTCTGGAGTATCTGACTGCGGAGGTGCTGGAGTTGGCTGGTGCGTGCGGAACCGATCGATTCTTTATGTCTGTTAATGACTCGTGCAGGTAACGCGTCCAAGGATCTCCGTGTCAAACGAATAACGCCACGCCATCTGCAATTGGCTATCCGTGGGGATGAGGAGCTGGACACGCTCGTGCGGGCTACTATCGCCGGAGGAGGTGTGCTGCCGTTCATCCACAAGAGCCTCACCACAGCGCCCAAGGCCCCGAAGAAGGGCGAGGTTGCTTAGATGCTCACTTCGATTTATTCTTCGACCATCTTACGTACCATCTTATTATTGTCCTCGTTGTAAGTACATTGTGCTTTGTAAACTCTTCTCCTTTCAATGTACTTTTTTGTCTTGTACTTGAAATTTGCTATGCATAGGGTAGTTTGCGCGCGACCACAAGAAAATGACGTGGGGTATACGTTTGTGAGATATGCTGTGACATTCCAGGATAGAAATACTTCGAACAATCACTCAGTCCATGTAACTTGTTTCTGTCAATCAACAATGGCATCAAGACACTGGAGGGCGCAGGAGTGGTTCGCAAGGGTGTACTTCAACAAATGAGGGGACTCAAACCACGTGAAAACGAGGGTTCGTCACGTGGGTAGCAATAGTGTTCGAAGAGAAAGAGTTCGGGGAGTCGTGCAGGGATGAGGGTGACGTAGCCGGGAGGATCCTCCTAGGTGCTGGGCGGGTACACGCCGGCCCAACTTGCGCCTCATCCGCGCCAGATACACGAGCTCGCCGCGGGCTGGTTTGATGATAGTGCCGTGAGCAGCCGCCGAGAACGGAAGCACGATTGGAGCTGGCGATATTGAATAGCAACGGGTCCGGTGTGGGATAGCACAGAATGTCCACCAGATAGAGGTTTTCCTGGCTGCAACCCGGTAAATTGGCCGCATTGCCGAGTACGGTTCGGTGCGCTTTTCTGCCCTTGTGGGCACAGGTGGGACACGACTTGATGAACTCCACGACCAGACGTTTGGGGACAAAGCAGTAGTGCTGGTGGATCACCACAAACGTCCTGTCGCGTCCGCCGTGCCGCGCCTTCGAATGGCAGAAACAGAGGAGCTGATACAGTTGCTCTTGAACCGCGACCAGTTTGCCGTCGCGGAGAAGAACAGTCTCGGTGCCTGGCGCTTCGTCGCAGTAGGATGGGGGCGTCCCCAGCGTGAACTTCTTCCGCGCCCAGAAGCGGAACTGCGCGGTCTCGGTGCAGGTCTGCGGATTGGTGAGAACGTCCCAGATGCGGTCGAACATTGTCTGCGGAACGACCGCCTTCACTCGGCGAGAGGGGGATAGATGGGCGAGCTGTGCGTCTTCGATGCGTTTGTATTGCGCATAGGTAGGAAACCCGGGAATGTCTTGAATTCGGGTGGGTTCTTCGGCAGTCATCTGGTTCTTGTCAGGACATCTGTATTGAACGTGCGTAGGACAGGAGTGAGATTTTGAGGACATTTCGGATTAGGCGAGCAATGCTGAGTTGAAGTTGTTAGCGCAGATTCACAAGTTGAAGTGGTCAAATCACAACGTATACATAAGTAGGAGGGCGGCATATTGGTGATGGGCGAAAATAATAAAATAAAGATAATAAAGATATTGAGATATTGCATGGTTCAGAGCTTTGGTCTCGATTGACGAGAGCTTCCCGACTATGCCAAACAAGAACCATGATTGCTTAGCCAGACTGAAGACAACTCGGAGCACAGCCACCGATCCGTTGGTTTCCTTCTACCACCAGAGCGTGTACCTACAACCTCCATTTCTGAGGCAGTGAAACTCATCGAGACCTCTCAGCTTGTTACTGTACTCTGAAAGATTGGAGGATCTCGTTTGCAACGCACGACCATGGCGTCCGAGTCTCGCGATCCAAATGCACACGCACAACTGCTTCTGACTGAAACAGCCTCAGAGAGTGATGTACAACAGATTCAGCTTGGGGGCCCGGCGGTTACATTGGACGATCTCGGGCCAATGGTTGTGAACAGCGACGGGGTAAGTCCATTGAGATCGCTCCTGGGGCGACACGCGCTCAGAAGCTGTCCGACAATTTCAGACGCTGTCCCGGATCGCAAACTGGTTGAGTATGACAGAACCAGAGAAAGAACGGATTATGCGCGTTCTCGTGGCGAGAAACAAGTGCGTTTCGGGTTCTTACACAACCCCGGAATAAATATTCTGATGGAGCTTAGAATTCGTCTGGCCAACGAGGAGCAAAAATTGAAGATTTCAGGGGCGTCTCAAGCAACGTTGTAGTAACATGATGTTGTCACAATGCAGCCTAGCCTTTATTGAGCCACGATCATCAGTTCAAATGCTATTTATCCTTTTACCCCAAATCCACCCTTCCTGTTATCCCTGCATCGTGCATGACCTGGTCCTGGGCCTCGGTAACGGAAATTAACAATCGGCCACTAGGCGGCAATCATCTGGAGATTTAAAGGACTCGCGCAGGTGTATTATGTCCCATACATCCCATTGATAAAGGCTTAGCAGGTCTCCCGCTTGAAGGTGCGCCAAATTCAAGAGCCCTGGATATTTTATTCAACGGACGTAGATGAGCCAAGACGATCTCACCAATTTCCACGGGCTATCTCGCCTCCTGACATCGCAGAACATAGATTTCGCCCGTTGTAGATGGCTCGAATTACTTTCCAATATTGGTCCGTTCCCATTCGATGGACTTCCCGTGGAAATTGCCCTGGTCATCCTGAAAATGGCCACGACAAAGTTGGGCACTTATGCGGTATTAATGCGCACATCCCGCTCATTGGCCGGACTGGTGCGCTTGGAATGCGTGCCGGAGATGGTCGTCCTCAACAATCGGCCTTGCGCCATGTCATTTTACCAATGCGTAACGTTACACCCAGGCGTCGGTGCCGGCGTCAAGCAGCTATGGTTCTCCCCGGGCATCACCAGGCAGCAGGCGCAAACCATCGGTGCCGCGATTATCAACGCCTGCGGGAATCTCGAGCGTTTGATGTGCTTGCCCGAAGACCTGGTAAACATGTGCAGCCGCGCCTTCTTTCAGCACACGGCGCTCGTCGACGTCACCCTCGTGGACCCCATCATCCCATGGGACCGCCTGCTCGGCGCCCCGCATGGCGCGGCGCTGTTCCGCCAGATCACGGCCCTGCGCCTCATCGGCGGGACGCACCCCGTCGCGCCGCCTCACGGCGCATCGTTCCCCAGGCTCACGGACCTCACGGTGGCGGGCCAGAGCACAAGTTGCGTGCAGACGTATCTGGTCGACCGGGCCCGGTTCCCCGCGCTCATCGGCGTCGTGGTGACCGTGCCGTATGTGGACTGGCGCGACATCGGGATGAACTTCCTCATGTCGGAGCCGGAGCTGCAGGATAACAGGCTCTGTGTGCTTCATTGCCCCAAGAAATGGAAGGAGCTCGACGTGTGGCGCGAAGGCGCTCAGAGGATCTGGGACATGGGCGTGAATGAGTGGAATACTCGGAACGGTCTCTAGGTCATCCAACTGGTCTCACATTCGCAATAAAGCAATTGCACTATCGTAACATGGCTGCCGTCAGGGCTTCTCGCCATAGATTGTTGTATATTTGTCTGTATGTCTATTCTTTGCGTAAAATCGTTGTAAAATATGCAATATCAGTCTGAATCCCACGGGCCCTCGGCACCCTCCATTCTCCAACCACAAACTCCACCCCCCCCGTCCTGCCACGAGCCCTGCAAGGATCACGATCCGCAACTGGATATTAAAGTTATGACAGACACGCAGGTCCCACCGCGCGTCGTCGACCGCGAGCCGCCTGAGCGCCGCGCTACTACGCATAATCTCCCCCGCCTCCGCGGCGGACACCACAAGCGCGCGGCGCGGCGCATTCAGCACGCGCACCACGGCCGTGTGCAGGTGTGGCGGGCCCCCGCGGCGTACGTGGCTCTTCAGCGCGTCCTGTCGTGGTTATCTCGTCAGCGACACGAGTAGGAAGGGGCAGGAGGACACACAAAGCCGCTAACGCCGAGCCCCGCACGCAGCTCCTCGAGCGCGGTGCATGCGCCGTAGAGGAGCGTGAGCGCTGATACACCGAGGAGCGCGCCGCCGAGGTCGAGGGTGCGTAGCGTCGCTGTGTGCACAGCGGCGAGGTGCTCGACGAGCCCGGTGAGCGCGACGTGTGCATTGTGAGTGCGGCGGTTGAGGCTGTCGCACAAGAGGCGGAGGTGCACGAGCGGCGCGCGTGCGATGATGCGCCGGATCCAGGAGCAGAGGGACGCGGCGCCGGGGGCGGTGTTGATGCTCGGGTGGCACGCGGTGAACGAGTGGAGGCGCGGGAGGCGGGGGCCAATACGTGGGGAGTTGAGTTGCTGGAGTGTTGGTCAGCGTGGTATGTGGTCATAGATACGTGCGTACAAGGTAGTACTGCAGCTCGAGAGTCTCGAGACATGGCAGTTGGCCCAGGAAGGCGAAGAGGTCTTCGTCGGTGATGGAGTACGAGAGCCCCAGGGAGAACGACGTCACATTCGTGAGGTGGGGGAGGGAGAAGCACAGCATGCCAGGCGTTACCCACCCGCAGTTGCTCTGCCGAGGTGACGTGGTCAGAACACCGTGCCAACAGAAAAAAAAGCTCTTGCGAGACCCACGGTCACATGAAGCGCCTCGAGCGTCGTCAGCCGCGCAAGCCAGTCTGGCAGAAGCTGCAAGATTGCCAGGCCAGGCTCTTCAGCGCGAGCCGGCGCAGGCTGCCAATCTGCACTATCAAAGGCACCAAAGGTTCATCCGTGCACTCCAGATTGACGCTCAGATCCGCGAGTGAGGTGGGGTTCTTCAGTTCAATCAGGATTGCGGTGAAGAGGTCCGTGTTGTACCAGCCAGGTGTGAGCTCGACGGTGTGGAGGCTCGTGAACGCCCGGACTGCCGCCAACAAGAGGTCTGGAAACGGGTTCAAGGGCGGCAACCGCTGCGAGAGGCAGCCTGCGAGATGAATGGCCACTGTAGCGTAGTCCGGGACGGCCTACCTCTGATGCGCAGAACCAGGACATGTGGCGCGTTGTGTTGCAGACAGGCCGACGACAGAACGGTGGGCGTCTATATACAAACTGTACCAGAGGACGCTACCAAGTTACAATGCGAAACATACGGGAGTAGTACTGAGCGGAGACAAGACGACGCGAGAATACAGGATTCGAGATGCAGCGCGATTGAACTCAGAGTTGACGAGCGTACATTGGTAGAGCGCGTCGTATTAGTCGCTGAGGACGTCTAGCACCAGCAGAAGCAGATCATAGGACAACGACATGGAGGTTCGTGATAAGTATATGTTGAAGCTAGTTTGGGATGCTACATAATGGGATTCCCGTCTCAAGACTATAGATTTGTCCGCCATTCTCTATCCCTCTCAAAGTTGCGCTCCCCCGCCTTTTCGCGCACACGCCCCCGCTCCGCCACTCCGTCCCACTTGACGCCGCGCACGGAAGTGGAGTCGCTCCCGACAACACGCAACTCCCCGTCCTCCGCCCCGTCTCCGCCCTGCCTGCCTGCCCCGTCTCCGAGTCGGAGAATCTTGCGCAAGAGCTGTGCGCTATGGTGCACGATGGACGTTAGCTGGATGCCTCACGGTGAGCTGTCTGCGGCCATCTACTACTGACGTCCTACTTAATTCCCTACCCGCCACCATGCCCGCTCTTTTGTACCCCGACTCCTCACCACGGTACGCCTTCACCACGCCCGCCTCACATATGGGACCGCAGCCGCTGGGCGGGGCCGCACGACAGAGCGCGGGCGAGTCGGTTCGCAGCTTCGCATCATCGCGTACGCCTCGCCGCGCGCACTTCGTCGGCGCTGCCTCATCGCGCCGCTCTCCGCGCTCAAGACGCCCCGGTAGCCGAGGCGTAGACTACGGGCGACTCGCCTCTCCGGCGCTCTCGCAGCCCAGCCTGCGGCGCACTCCGAGCACAGGGATCCCGAATCTCGGCGGGACCGCGCCGAGCGCTGGCGCGCCCGCAAAGCGGTCTGGGAGAGCGGCGCGTCGGGAGTGGCGTGGGGCGTGGAGGCGATTCCGCATGCCCCCTCCCCGTGCGTCCTCTTACTCTTTACTACAGGACTATTACTAACTATTTTCCTCCTTAGCTCAGCCCACCACGCGTGCCCCCGACCGATCCGCGCCCGCCCCTCGTCCGGGCGACCTCGCCCTCCCTCCCGGATCGGACCACTGCGGCCATCGCCCCGGTGCTGCGAGTCGGGAGGCGCGGCGATGACGCCCGGCTGGTCTGGCCGCCTCGCGTGCCCGAGCTCGCTGTCGAATCGGCCCCCGTGGTGCTGTCCACGCCCGCGCAGCGAAAAGACCGCGGTCGAACGCGAAGGGAGCGCGCGCGAGCAAGTCGCACCCCCGCGGCCGCGGCGGACCGAGCGTGCGGACGCCGTGCATGGACCACCCAGCGCGCGGACAGCGAGTTGGCCGAGGTACGCGCCGCAGCACGCTCGGGGGCGGAGGCGGACGCGTTCGCACGCCGAGCACACCGCGTGCTGGCGGGCCGGTGCGCGAGCTTCGGTCGGCGCCGCTGTGCGCGGGAAGCGACAGCGGGGCGGGGTCCGCGGAGTGGGCGATCGATCGGCCCGTGCACGCGCGCACGTCTTCCCCGCATCGCGTCTGCGCGTCCGCACCGTCTCGGACATCGGATCGAGGCAGGCGCACGCGCTCCGCCCGCGGGCGGGTCGCCTATAAACTGGGTTGACGGGGTAGGCTGGAACTTGAAATTCAGAACAAGAAGTTCAACAACAGGATCACGTGGACGGCTCATCATGAGTTTGCGATCCACGAGTCGAGAAGCTGGTATATCTCCACAAAAGAATATCACCACACAAGCGAAGAATAAAAGCCGACATTATGTTTAGTATTTGTTCAGTACTTCGATCTTTCCAACGCGCACTACGGAATTGTCCATCGTTTCTGGAGTTCGGGTCATGTTGAAGGTCTGAACACGAGCAACGATGAACTCTAGCAATGGCAGGAAATAAGAAATTGCACGTGGCATAGATAAAGAACGCATTGTTACCTCCACAAGTCGCAGCCGCCTCAGGGTCTATATCATCGTCCTCCTTAGTCCATAATCCTTCGCGCTTAAGAACTGGGCTGGCAGACGGAGTGAGGCGAACAGAGTTCGTCGGGCGCACAAAGAAGAACATCCCCAGCCTTTCTAGGTGCGCTTGATCAGGGGGTGGACGGACCACTCGGTGTACAGCACTCTTGATGTATCCCTAGCGAGAAACAGTTAGCCTAGAGTAAATATGTAATCCCAAAATATTCACTTTGGTGAGGATCGACATCAGGTCTGCAGCGTTGCACACGATGCCACCTTCAACATATTTGACCCATTTCCATTCATTCTCTGGAGTTCGCACTTGAAGGCTAGATGACAAAAATTGTTGAATATAGAAGCGAGAGAATAAACTGCAACCTACGCGGCTATGGGCTGAGGAAAGAGAAGGGTTATCGATCCAAAATCTATGCGAAAGTGTTCAATTCGACACTACCTCTGAAGGGAAATAAATACCTGTGTGCCCCGCCATCCATTGGTCGCCGACCGCTTTATCTTCCTCCCCAGTTCGAGGCTGATACTTGATCTAACAGAGAACCATTTTGATTGGAATGGAGAACAGAGAATATTCACGTACAAATCGAATATGGTCGTCGCTGGCCTGGTCAAAGAGATGCATGTTGGAAAAATGGTCCTCTGGGAGCTCCAGGATGATCGCGAGTAGAATAAACAGCTTCGTGATAACGTTGTCCCAAGCCAGCTTCTGGAAGGCGGTGATTTCGTCCCGGTACATTTCGATCAATTTGTGCCGTGGAATATCATTGCCGGGCGTAAATTTGTGGAGATTAACCTGTTTAGATTTCGAAGTGAATGAAATATTAAAGTTTAGCTGGAAAATAAGCGGGAGCATACTATTTCCATATTCTGCTTGTTAGCGGTATTCTTTACAAGTCCGGGAGGACGGTATCCAAAGGTGCTCCTGGAAGCTCGAAATCAATGAGCATCTGAGTAAAAAAAGCAATGACGCTTCACTTCCCGTCCACGAAAGCCACCTCATTCTTCTCCTCGGGAGAAAGTCGAAAAAATGTGTTTGCCAAAGCGAACTGCGCGTCAATCGCTTCCTGGGGAAGGCCCGTATTGGTTACCACCCAAAAGCCCATATTTCTGACAGCATCTGTGAGGTCGCGCGCCAACTCCTCCTTTCCACCGGGTGTGTCCCACTTTGACAAGTCAACCACCGCCAGTGGGGCCCAGTCCAGTGGAACCTCGGTTTCTTTGGGTTGCGGCCATGGTGAGCTCCGGCTTCACAAGTGCAGGCATTCTGCGCGATGGATGGTTATGGGTAATTCGGCTCGCACATTTAGAA
>JARGXW010000613.1:0-84120 GCA_029204085.1 Mycena sp. CBHHK59/15
GCGCAGTATTGCCTGGCTGGAGAACGAGCATAAAAAATGCAAGGAGGAGCATACTCGGGCTGCAATCGAGGAAGCGCGCGCAACGCTAAAGACGCTGGGATGGAATGCTCCCCTCCACTTCGGGATTATCCTCCGGCCATACAGCCAGCCCAATGGTGAATGCACTGTGTGGCTTACAGTGGATCAGGCCCCCAACGGTGCCGAAGGGTTGGAATGGGATGCCGCTGTATTGGGGGTGTTTTTTCTGGCGTTCATTGACGAACATCATGACCTTTGAGCAAACCTGACATAAAAAGGTATCAGTACGGGGGGAAAAAGAAGAAGCAAAGAAAAAGCGAGAGGCTCGTACACTGAAGAAGTCACCCTTGGCCTTTGAAAGCAACTGAAGTTCCTCAAGCAAAGGTCCACACTTGCCAGAGTCATCGCCGATGGGGGGAATCATGCGCAGGACCCGACGTGCAGTGGGAGCCTCCGTGGCAGGGGCGAGGGGGGCCATAGGCCTCGGACCAGTGGCAGGGACAGCACCAGGAACAGGAGCAGAGGTTTTAAAAAATGCGAGATCGGATTTAGTCAGCCTCTTGTCTGCGACTATTTTCTGGTACATGGCCTCAAGGCGAGGAATGTTGAGCTTCGCTGGGTTTCGCTTGTCAATCCAGTTACGGATCTTAACCCGGTCAGCCTCGGGCAATTTTTCCTCTGCAGCTCGCTCAATAAGCGGTATGAGGTGATTCCCGGTTTGAGGCGGTGACTATGTCTCGTAAGTGTGAGAATAGAATCAGCCTTGAATGAATAGATACCTTTGCCTTCGGCATGATGACACGTAGCAAAGAGAGGAAAAACACGCAGTTAGCCGAGACTGCCCATCAAACTTCCGTCATCCATCAATCAATCATTAACGGGTGCCATATAGCAGCACCCGGGGGTGCCAAATAGAATTATCCTTTTTATTACTTATTATTCAAACCTTGTTGCTTGAAGCAAGCAGCGAAGCTTTGTCCCATGCGGACAGCCACAGCCAGTTTGGGAAGATTGGGGAGATCGGGAATCTTATCGTAGTTTACATAATCATAGGGTTGCCACATAGCGGCACCCCCCGTGCTTTTGGCAAGGGGGGGTGCCAAATAGAATTATCCCGTTCCTAACTAACATTGTGCAGCATGGAGTTAACGCAGGGATCACTGACGTCGATACTCTTGTTCCATACATCGTGCAGTACTCCTCTGAAGATGTCCGCAATCTCATTCGCTACATGCCCGAGTTCGATGCGGAGATCGCTGGGAAGACTTGGACGGCAGCCAAAAACCAGCTCATGCTGTTGTTTGGCGAATCGGAGCGAGTTCCGGAGTACAGCGAATCAATGATGAAGAATTTCTGCGAGAAAGAATCAGCTAAGTCTTTCTCGAGCATGAAGGATGTGGAAATATACTACCGTGCTTTTTCCCAGATTGCAGTTCCCTTGGTCAAGAAAGGACGTATCACCACCTCCGAGCGCGATTTTTATTTCATCGCAGGTATTCCGGAGGGCATCAAGGAGTGGTTTACCACTCAAGTACCGGAGGCTAAACGTAAGCGCTCCAGTCCTCCTTCCATTGCAGAATCTATGGGGTTTTTGAAGAAACGATTTGACGATGATGTCCTGACCTTTAAACCGTGGGCCGAGGTGTCTCAAGTTATAGCTCCCTTCCAAGCTACGTCTACTCCTGCTCCGTTTAGCCTTGAACCCACTAATCCGGTCTTACCTTCGCAAGTTCCTCTTCAACCCAACGCGATCGATGATCTCGCGAAACAGATCCAAATGCTCAACTTGAATTTCGCGGCTCTGGCCGGAGGTAATGTTCCGCAGGCTGCACTCCACCGTGACGTCGATCTCAACCAGAACATTAACCAAAACCTGGGCCACAATCAGCCGCCTACCGATCCAAATCTTCGCAGATGCTTCATGTGCTCGAAAACAGGTGCGCACCCACTTGGACTGAGGTTTTGCCCCGAGACACATGCCTTGTTGTCTGCTAACACGATTAGATTTGATACCAATATTGGCCGGTACGTCCTGACAGAAGGAGGTGATTTACCGCGAGTCCCCTTAGGTTTTATTGGAGGTGTAGCTGACTACATTCGCGCAATGGCTCGTGACCGTGCGGAGGTCCAAGCAGCACGCACTCATGCGATGGCCCTGTCGTACGGCGCTTCAAACGTTATTACTGGCAACAATTTTGCGGTATCTTCCCTAGATTTTATGAACCGCGAAGCTGATCCCGTTACCCGCTCAGGAAAAGATACTGGAGTTCGATTCGATCCAACTCGACGTCCAGATAGCAAAGGTAAAAACCGCGATATTCCGCCGCACATGCCGGCACCAGGCCCCGAGGCTGGACCTGCGCCGACTGCACCTCCCGTCAAACCTGCAGAGGCCAAGCTGCCGACGCCTCCTACCAATCCGATAAATCGCAAAGATGGTTGGAAAGATTCTCGACCTTCCACTTCCAAAGCCCGCGACGAAGATGTGGTGATGCGAGATGCGAGGAAACCCGCTCCCGGCGATAAGTATCATATTACCTCTGAAATTCAAGATCGAACTGACGCCAAAGCTGTTTTCGAGACTCTCCTCCAGACTGCCGTTACTCTGCCCCTGTTTGAACTTGTGGGATTGAGCCCACAATTGCAGAAGCTCTTCACGGACTCAACTCGGTCCAAGCGCGAGTACTCCAGTAAAGCCGCTGAGTATTCCGTTCGATTCGAAGATGAAGTTACGGAGACGCACACAGATTCTGACTTGATCGCCTCCAGCCCTCGGAAAGTATATGCCAATGCTTCGTATGAAGATATCAGCGAGTTTCTTGTCCACTACGGAAATGCGATCAGCAAGGTTCCGGAAGGGCGCTATTTTGCGATGAGTACCGGCTCGCTTACTCTCACCGTTGGAGATACTGAACTATCTGCTATGATCGATTCCGGCTCTGAGTTGAATCTCGGCAGTAGATCTGTTCCTGCTCGTTGCAACCTTGCGGTGGACTTCGAAGGGATGAAGTGGGCACTCAAGGGTATTCACGGCGGACCTGAACAGCTGCGTGGTTGCGCGACCGATGTTCCCTTGCGTATCGGAGGTCATATATTTACTCACCATATTTTCGTTTCCCACCAGGAACTCGGACACCACGACTTGATCCTGGGCCAGCCATTTTTGCAATGGTTCGCCGCGCGCCTCGACTACGAACGCACGGGATCCGTGACCCTGTGCTTATGGAAGAATGGCGACAGGAAAGTCCCTCCTACGATTGGTGTGACCATCACTGACCCCAAGGATCCGCGAAACACGACGGCGATTAACCGTAACAATCGCGCCACTATCGAAGAGGTGGACTCCGATGCCGAGGATTTTTGATCCGGGGGAGTGCATCGGCAATCTTCCAACCCTCCCCCACGAATACCCTTGGAAGATCCCTGGAAGCGCTAATGGGCAAAGCTGAGTTTTCTGATTTCGATTCCTTATTCCATCTTTCTCCCCCTTCGTCTCATGATCTGTTTCTGTACGATTATTTTACCTCCACATACCCGGACTCACAGACTATTGTTTCCTCTCCCTGGACGAATCGATTATTGGCTGAAATTAATTCCTCCAGCTCCGGAGTCACCCCCAAGTCCATTACCAAGGCTCGACGCACTTATGCGGCGATGCGTTGGGTAAATGCAACCGCTAACTCAACCCCGAAGAAACCTGCGCCGAAGAAACGCTACAAGCCAGTTGATCGCAAAGTCAAACCAGTACCTACCTCCCAGCCTGATCCACAGGCCCATGTTTTCCGTCCTATTCCTCGCACATCATTTACTGACCTCCCCACGCATCCCCCAGATTATCGCACGCTCAAGTTCGGAGCTCGAGTTACCATCGAACGACTTGAGTCCATGCTCGCCAAAATCGAACCCGGAATATTATCCACTGCTGAAACGAATCTCCTGGCCTTTATTGCCGTCACCCGTGAGTCTGCATTCGCCTTTGAATATTCGGAGAAAGGGTCTTTTTCCAGGGAGTATTATCCGGACTATGAATTCCCGGTCATCGAGCATATTCCCTGGCAACGCAAACCTATCCCCATTCCCACGGCCTTGCTTGAAGACGTCCGCAAAGTTATCCTCGACAACGAGAAGGGAGGCCGGTTCGAACCCACGGTCTCAAGTTACCGTTGCGCCATGTTTCCTGTCATGAAGAAACCTGGATCCGATCCCCCGGTGAGAATCATCTTAAACCTCGAACCTCTTAATGCAGTGACTATCCAAGACGCCGCTATGATCCCAAATGTCAACGAATTCGCTGAGTCCTTTGTTGGTTATTCTATTTACGGGCTAGCGGATTTATATTCAGGTTTCGACGCGATTTGGATCCACCCAAAGTCTCGCCCCATGCAAGCCTTCCACTCGCCCGCGGGAGCCAAGCAACAGGCTACGATGGGCCAAGGTTACACTAACGCCATGCAGCAGTTCATCCTCCGCGTTGCCCACGCTCTCAAACCTATTGCTCCGAAGAAAGCTGACCCATTCATAGATGATTGCGGAGTCAAAGGCCCGACCTCGAGGTATAACAATGTTCCTATTCCTGAGAACCCTGATATTCGCAGATTTGTTTGGGAGTATGCGCAGAACCTCGACGATTTTCTTGGTACCTTGATAATGGCCGGAATCACTGCATCAGGTGCGAAGACTATCTTAGCAGCTATTGACCTCCACATTGTAGGGTCTGTCGTCTCGTATGAGGGTTGGAAAGTCTCTCCGAGTCTCGTCCAGCGCATCCTCGACTGGCCTGTTCCGACCTCCATCACCGAAGTCCGCAGTTTCCTGGGACTCGCGGGGGGAGCACGTCGGTGGATTTTCGGGTTTGCGATCATAGCTAAGCCACTCACAATCCTTTTGCGCGTTGTTACTGTTGAATTTCGCATCACAGAGGAGGCGGTTGAGGCACAGAATATTCTAAAGCTGAAAATAGCCTCAGCGCCGGTTCTTGTGCGATTGGATTACACAGCAGCTAAGTTGATTTCACGCCAGCCTCGAAAATCTGATGAAGGCCTTATGGTTGTAGGAGTCGATTCATCTTGGATGGGTGCCGGATGGGTCGTATACCAGATTGTCGAGTCCGAGAAACGCCCCGCGCTCTATGGTTCTTGCACGTTCATATGGCGGTCCAAATGCACATTTAATCATCCGACACTTTTGTACACTTTCCGACACTTTTATGAGCAAAAAACGCAATTCCCGACACTATTATCAGGTTTTTGAGCACGAATGTAAGTGTCGGAAAGTTGCGATTCTCCGACACTTTTGTTCGACCCAATTTGAGTTCCGACACTTTTATTGACACGTCCGACACTTTTATTGAGCAACTTCAAATCACGACACTTTTATTGACCCTCTTCGAATTCGCGACACTTTTATTGACCGGGTCCAAACTCGCGACACTTTTTCCGACCAACAAAAAAAAAAAAAAATGGCCACACTTTTATCTACATATGAACTAAGGTAGCGTAGGGACTCAGTACGGGCTATCTACAGTCAATTCAGGCTATTTCCAGGTCAAGGAGGTCATTATTAGGGTCGCAGTAGCTAGCTGTTCGCCCCGAATCCTCGCCCGGAGTTGCTCTGCCCCAAAAAGTGGGCATCCACTGCCTGTTCATGGAGAATGGGATTCTGTTAAGACTCAACACTCGGTCCTTCGCCACCTGACGCGCCAGTTCCGCAGGAAGTTTGTTAGCGAATCCATACTGTTCAACTGCCGCAAGATATTCCTCCGGATGTCCTGGGGCATTTTGCAGGTGTAAACGGCGGGTTGTGAGACTGGTATTAGGACCGTAGATTTGACTTGCAAACGATGAGAGTATGAACAGAATAGTCAATTCACGCTGCTTATGGGCATAGACGACATTTGAACCCGTTATCCAAAGAACGCCGGCCGAAGAACTACTTTGAGTCCGCGGATTTATCAGTTTTCACAATCTCGGTAGGGTCAACAAAAACACAGTCGTCATCGTCAGCAGGGTCAGTGTTCGCTTGAGTATTCGCAGTGGGTGCCCGACGACGGCGACCAGTGCCACGTGTTGCAGGCTGCTGAACACCAGTCGTAGTTTTTGCAGCCCGGTGGATGGCTGGCGCTGGAGCTGCAGAAGGTGGCGCTGTGTCGTCGTCGGAGTTTGACCCAGTCCTCAACGCAGGTACACGGGGAGCGCGTTGACGAACAGTGAGGGGGAACTCGTCCGAATCGGGTTCAGATGAGTCTTCAACATCCGAGTTTGCATGAAGCCGATCACGAACAGGCGGGCCCAGACTTACCATCGTGGTGTGTTGGGCAAGGCGACTGGCTAGCTCTTTCGTCATATGACACGCTGGGGTTTGTGGTGGAAATTGCTATCGCAACAAGGTTATCATTTGTTGATCAGTAGATGAGACTGTATTACCATCTGATGACTCCGCCCTGCTGCACCTTCCCCAGTCCGCTGGCCTGACAGATATTGAGAAGATGAACGCAAAATGCATAGACAGAAAAGGTGCTGACCCGTATTTATAACATCACGATGAGTACCAGTTGTGGCGGGAGTTCTGCCTGCAACTGGTCGGGTTGCTGTGTGCGGCTGAGCAGAAATCTGAGAGACAAATACAAGGCATACATGACAGGCCGGCGAATCCACGGTCACATAGATTGGGTGTTGGCCTGACCAGAGTTCTCCGAGCGAAATTCTGTGGGTGAACACACACACACGTTCACATGCACTTCCATAAAATACGGGCTGCTCCCCATTCTCTCAAACATCGACTCCTGGACGGCTCAGATGTTCCAGGACAATGCAGTGAGTAGTGAAATACCTCTTTGTATGATTGGCAGTGCTGAGTTGGGCGAAAAGAGCACCAGATTTTCGGCGGGTGTGCCCCGAATGATCGCCCTCACCCGGTGGCTCCACGTAGCCAGAGGAGGCGGATACTCGGATGGTCTCTCCCAAAAATTAATGCGGACCATTTCAGCTGCCGATCCCCACTTCCTCGATGATATATTTGTCATCCAACATTACGGGGTAGTTTGGTTCGCGAAGACATTGGTTGTTGACCGGGAGGTAAGTCTTCAATACAGTGATCTAAACCAACAACCTTATTACAGCTCTTTGCGGAACTTAGGGCGCGGCCGATTTTTTTTCCTTTTTGAGCTGTTTTTGATCATTTCAGCCAGAACAGCTGTTCTGACCTCAATTCTCAGTGTACGTTTTGAAAACTATATGAGCAGAATCACACGACGATTCCGCAGGGCATGACGTCCTCAGAATCTTTCCATACCGCCGGTAGTAATTATAATATATTATTTGCATGTTTTATACACGTGAACGCGCGGAAGCCGAGGATGTTGTATTCAAAGATGTTCCTACCAAAGCCAACATTGCAGACTCTTTCACCAAATCCTTACCTTTCCCTCTATTTGCAACTTTCGGTGAACAGATGGGAGTTCACTGAGGGGATTCCATTCGAGGAGGAGATGGACTTCTCGGTGAGGAGGAGTGTTGGAGTTTCACCCAGAAAGTCCGATATTATAGGGACATCGGGACCCGGGCTTTATATAAAAGTAGACCTGTTCGACTCTTTATCCTCAGTCTTGCTACGCACGCTGACTGAGGTAAAGTGTTCGTGACTATTTATATCCATCGGTTACTAATTCATTATTCATCAGATACACTTATCTAGGTACACATATATTTATAGGAGTCTTGCTACGCACGCTGACTGAGATACACTGTATCTAGTTTCTACAGGTCATACCGTGACGCAGGCTCCGCCCACATCGTCCAACCCTGGGAGGCAAAAGAGAGACGTTGGCTGTAGTAGGTTATGCTGATTCGGTAGATTATGTGGTGGGCAAAATCACGTCAATCGCAAGGACTCTCCCCTTCAGGGATGCCTTATTGATCTGAATGTGCTGGGAGATCTGCACATCTTTGCGGATACCGACTGCGACACCCCACTTGTGCCCTTTCCCATGGGACAGAGGAATGGTGTCTTCCTCGAAGATATTGTATTCACAAGGTAATTTGGAACTCAGCTTTTCGTTGGTCTTTGTCTCGGTGATCACAAAGCAATGTGGATTTCTTTGGGATATCACCGAATTGACATGGCTGATCTTCCCCGGTCCGCCGAGTCCATTCATGTTGAGGGCATATGATGAGAAGCCGGAGTTAGCTCGAAGACCAGCAGCGAGGGCAAAGTTTGCGACGGAGAGGAGGATTAAGATAATAAGCAGGAGGGGAGGGGGTTTGTATTGCATATCTAAAGAATAAACAATTTTTTTGCGACTCGGTAGCACTCCAGAGGCCGCCTCACTGTATGACGTTACCGCGTACACCGCACTTCAGCATTCGCCCTCACAGCAATTCGACTGCAGCGTATTCATTGGCCTCAGAGGGTGCCGTCTGCCACGCCGATGGAGATGCCTCTGCGGAAATCAGTCTACGTCGAGCTTGCCTCGTGAGGCGAGCTTCCCCTGTCGTGCGTGCTAGTTTCTCGAACCGCCTACCATTGTTAATGCTCATTTGTGGTTTAGAAACCGAGCCCGGCGTCCCCAAAGGAGATCACCCCCCGCTGCTTCAATCTTTTTTACCGCGTTACGAAGGGTCCGAGTGAACGAGTAAGTGCTATAAAGCATGTAAGGCCGACGAGCGGCACGGCCCGCTACCCAATGTAAAGATGGACAGTTATTGTATTAAACTTGGTGGTACTGTAAGGGTAGCTCAACTGTGTAAGAAGTAAGGAAGTAAAGGGCGGGGTCTTTGGAAATCTAAGTATGTCAAACGAATGAATGTTCAGCGATCCAATTTAGTGTGAGGCACGAAGGTCCAACTACTTCAAGTTGCGCTTCGGCCTTTTGCTCGGGCTCGGCGATGACCTGGAGCCAAAGCCATCAAAGGCTGCATCGGCAGCAACGTCCCTCCCTCTCTTGGGTGTCGCAGGCGAATAGTAGCGACGTTCGGGGAGGGCCGGAATCGGCGGATTCCAGGCCTCACCGTCACCGTGGTCGAGGATCTTCAGCCGGTCAACAAGGACGTGGTAAACCTGAGGGACTCGTCAGAGGAATAATAAATTATACCGATTGACACACCTTTCTGTCCGCCTTCGCCTCACCCTTCTCACTCTTCTGATTGGTGATGACATACGTGACGAGCGAGACGGTAACAAGAACGAGGGTGCCTTCGGTCAGCTTACTGTAGAGCTCATGTGGCACGATCAAGTTGCCGTCGACATCCTTGTAGTCGCGTTGGACGAGCTTGGCCTTGTCGTGAGCGAAGTATGGGCCTCGATGGTCAGGAAGGTCATCGGGCGGGTAATGATCGCCGACTTTGCGCTCTGGAATATAATCAGCAAACTATCTGTTGGATGATTATTTTGATGTCGTACCGGTAACTTCTGTGGCTTCCATCTCCTCAACATCGGGTGCACCGTCGGACAGCGTGGTTGGGTTCGTCGCTGAGCCCACCTTGGTGATCCTCGGACGAGGAGTGCGAGAGGCAGGTGATGAAGTGTTGGTATTGTTACCGTGGGGAACCTGAAGTGGGTTAAAACAAGTTAGGATACAAAGAAGGTGCGAACCTGGTAAGTTTGATCGAGCCGCGCGAGCAAGAACATTTTGTCGACCGTAATCTCACCACCCTCCTCACAGGTTATCCAGTCTGTGATATCAAAATGCTGGACCAATACAATAGACGGATGAGACGCCAGAGGGATGCATGCAGACAATGAAAATTGATATGTACCTCGCCCTTTTTCCCTTCGCGCACTTCGTCATGCTCGCGGATACCATCGCACACAGCCACTCCATCCCGGTACATGGTGCGTAGCGGTTCTGGCGCCCCAGTGGGGCAGCGGAGGGCCAGCACCATCTTGTGAGACTTTGAAGTCACATCACTGTACGGCTGCAAATGATTGAGTCGTCGGATGTGAGTATAATGTGTCGAGTACTCACAAGTTTACAGCTCTTTGCGGAACTTAGGGGGCCGATTTTTTTTTCCTTTTTGAGCTGTTTTTGATCATTTCAGCCAGAACAGCTGTTCTGACCTCAATTCTCGGTGTACGTTTCTGAAAACTATATGAGCAGAATCACATGACAATTCCGCAGGGCATGACGTCTTCAGAATCTTTCCATACCGCCGGTAGTAATTATAATATATTATTTTGTATGTTTTGCGGAGATCATCTCTTGTGTTGTGATTTGAAGGTTGTGTGGGATGTTGTATAGCTCTAAAAACAATTATTTGGATGGCGGAGGGCACACCGTCCTCGTAATTTAGGCATGGCACCCGGAGCGTGTGAACAGTGGACTTGAACAAGCAGAATATAGGTACAGCTCAGGCTCTGTGTATTTGTGTGATCTATGATTGAATGAGCTGAGAAACTGACCATTATCATTCTATTGAGTGTCCTGGAGGAGTCCCACGGCTCGGATTTGCTCTTGTACTTCCTGTACAGCACCGCGAGACAACTCGATCACAACGATTCCGGGCACGTGACCGCGCTTGTGATCACATTGGGACATGTCGCGTCACCGGACGGGGATGCACAGAGTTGATCTGAGGCGTGTAATCTCTCGAAAACACTTCAAAGTCAGAATATTGACAATTGGTTCACTCGCTGGAGGATAGAGCACACAGATATATAAGGCCTAGACTGTAGGAATATTTCACAACTTCAAGTCCACTGTTCACGCGCTCCGGGTGCCATATTTCAATTAAGAGGACGATGTGCCCTCCACCATCCAAATAAGTGTTTTTAGAGCCATACAACATCCCACACAACCTTCAAATCACGACACAAGAGATGATCTCCGCAAAACATGCAAAATAATATATTATAATTACTACCGGCGGTATGGAAAGATTCTGAGGACATCATGCCCTGCGGAATTGTCATGTGATTCTGCTCATATAGTTTTCAGAAACGTACGCCGAGAATTGAGGTCAGAACAGCTGTTCTGGCTGAAATGATCAAAAACAGCTCAAAAAGGAAAAAAAAATCGGCCGCGCCCTAAGTTCCGCAAAGAGCTGTAAACGCAGGAGGAGTGTTTTTTGGGATAGGCGGCCATCCAAGTTCCCTGGGCCTCAGATCCGATTTCCGCGATAAAGGTGGCCACGAAAGGAGTGCCGTCGGCCTTCTGGTAGTATATGTTGCCCTTCTGGTCGGGCTTGGCAGGAAAGAATGTGCTGTTGATCTCGTGCGCACCCAAGTTGGTGTCGCCCATAGCTTGGGCTTCCTCGACAACGGTGTCGTACATTGTTTTGTCGGTTCTCCTGTCAATGGTGCAGCGACGCGTATGGATAGAAGGCATGTTGACTGAGTAGATAGAGTCGGGGTGGAAAGAAAGTGCGAAAAGAAAGTGGGGAAGAATGATGTGGCACTCATTCCTTATATCGTCGTCACAGAGAACCTACAAGAATGTCAGTGAATATTCTAGGAAATTTCCGAGAGTCTTAGCCATACCGACGGCAGCTATCTCCGTTTATGCATCCCCGACGCCCGGCTCGCACATCACGGGATCACGTGACCGTGTCCTCAAGACTAAATCGCGCGCGCATTCGTGAAATACCCGCATTGGAAGGATGGCCGGCAAGTTATTAATCTATCTGTCTCTCCTCATTATTCTCCATCATACCTCCTCACGCTCTCGCGACTTTCCGCTCCATTAATCCCACATATCCCGACAGCGACCTTTGTGCCGAGAGCGTGTTTGGTTCGGTGCGCGCTTGGGATCGATACGTCGGAGGCTTAGTACACCTCTCGACAGCACTGATCGGGGGCAGTTGCATCTCCCTATCACGTATTTGCGCGCGTCCCGGCCAGATTAGCGCTCGAGGCCAGAGTTAGCCTAGGAATATTCCCTTACTCTTTTTCTCTCAATGGACACTTATGTAGACGCAATGCTTGTATGTCTTCGGCTCATTACCTTGCGCAGGGCTCTGGTGACGCGAGACCGTCAGCAGGGACCTCGATTAGATACCCCGGCAGTGCAGCTGAATACACCTGCGGGTCGATACTAGATTTCCCAACAACGCAGCCGAATGCACTGTTGGAATGGGATATAGTATATGTGGAAGTGGGTGGAGAAACAGTGGGTCCAAGCAGATAATAAACGACGGGAAGAGAGACACAGAGGAATATGCAACGAGTATAGGATGGGGCACGGAATAAATTGGCAAATGAGGTATCAAGATATATGATGGAAATTTCGGGATGCAAAAGAAGAAGGAGGAGGACTACGAGAAGAGTAATGAGAAATGAACGCACAAGAGGAAATTCAAAGGGCACAGGGATGACAGGTGATTCGGGACAAATTTTGGTAAATTTGATACCAGTCCATTCCAAGGAAGTCTCATATGAATAGAGATAGATGTAGGAGTAATTCTCAGTCTAAGGTGGACCAGTACGACGAGATAAGCCGGATAGCCATAGTTGTCGTCACTGTGAGAGAGTTTTCACACCAAAGACCAACGGGAGACCAGCCAGGCTAGAAGAGGACAGAGAAAGCTAGAGGAAGCTTGAGGAAGACGTTAGAGGCCAGCCTGGATGAACAAAGGCCTCGAAACAGTGTCGTTCTCTTGGACGGTGAACGTTGAACGTCCAGAGAGAAAGAGATGAGAAGTACGTGCCAGAGACACGCTCTCTCGTAAATAGCTCCTCATATCAAACCCAGTAGTTTAGCCTCACATACCACCCACTAGTTTACCTAGGCACTGCTGCATAGCCACTACGGCCAGGTACAACAACCCAATAGAATTCCAGTTCCAGTTCCAGTTCCAGTTCCAGCTCGCAGTAAACTTGCTAGGATCTTATTGATGCTGGGGGTTGAGACAAACTGCGCAGGCAAAATTTCCGGTGGATTTAGTCGCTTCTTGAAACCTCTTTTAAGCTAGCCGCGGTGACGGATATTGGTGCGGGTTTCGGACCTGCAAGCCTTTTGACTTCTTCCCAGAAGACTCCGCTCGAAGGAGCATCCATTTTTTTTTTTTTTTGCGATTAATTTCCTTCAAGGCCACAAGCTTATCATGACCTGTATGGGCTTCCAGGAGTATGGGACGAACAGGGTGTACAGTGGTTTCTGCTGAAGTGTTGTCATTTGGTATGTTTGCATTAACTTTTGGAACATCAACTATATTGCCAGAGGTTTTTGGCAGTAAGCCGGGCCAGAAATCGGGGATCGGGCTCTGGGAAGTTCGGAAGCCTTAGCGGCTCCTGCCTTTGCTCTGAGAAGGTGTCCGTTCTTATTTAGTATCCTTTTTTATATGGCAAATTGAACCTGCGCTGTCCGAACTTTGATCAGCACAATCAGAACCTTTAGGAGGTCGCCATTAGCACATCTCCATCCACACGCGTCGTTCTTCACTGTGTAGTACGTCACTGATCTGATGGTGCACTCGGAGCAGGTAGACATGATGATTGACTTGAATGTGGACGCTGTTTGGAGCGCTAGAGTTCCGCCCGTGGACTGGTCTGATTGCCATAGACTCTGGCCGGCGATTTGAGACGTGCATTTGGGCCTCAGTAGGCAGTGGCTCCAGCTGCAGCAGAGTTTTTGCCTGCACTTGGGCAGGTGCCGTTTACTGTAACTTTCAGAGCGGGTGTGACAGAAAGTACGGGCCCATGCAGTGCTGCAAGTTTCTTAGTGTGGTCTTTTCCAGCATTCAGAGTAGTGATAAACAGTCTGTCAAGCTCGGTTTCTTGATGGGAGCGAGAACTCCACTTTTCTCTTCTTATGTGGGCTTGCAAACAGAAGGTTTTGGATTACTGTACTATTTCGACCAAGTATTCAGGGCCTGTGACCAGTGACCCTAAGCATTCATTTCCCATCAATTCATTTGGCGCTGCGACCTGTGACCTCCATTTTAAGTGTTCATTTGGTCAAGTGTTCATTTCAGATTATGCCCGAGTTGCAGCCGCAGATGACCGTCCTCTTGAGTTCCACTGGGAGCCTCCTCCGCCAGGCATTACGGTGAATTTCAAACCGGCAAATATCTCTTTTTTTGCCAGGCTTTTCACGACCAGTCTCCACCATGGCTGCATTTGACTGACGGGACTGGGTCTCTCAAGGAAGGTACTGGAAAGATGTGTCTCCTCATGTCAAGCGCGATGTGCGACCAAGGCGCCATTTGTGTTCCATTGAGGCTAAAAATGCTTGGGCAGCGAGTCGGAACGCTCTGGGCCGGGAGAAAAAACGGAATTTTGGCTCTGGAAAAATCTAAAACGGTCAAGTATTCAACGCCCTCAGTGACCTGTGACATATTTCAATTCAACCGGCGCTGTGACCAGTGACTGAATACTTGGTCGAAATAGTACAGTATGACATCAATTTTGAGGCAGAGTGTAATTGCTGCGTGATTATACCCTGGTACTTGATTGCAAACAGTCCGCGCACCTGGTGACGTCCTCGTTCCAGTACCGATTGGGCCAGGTATTCCACGGCGAGATAAGAAAGATTTACGAGAAAAGTATTGCAGACTAATGTTGATATTTTTCAAGCCATGGCGCCATGCCCACGACCTCAAAGAGACACATCCCTCATGGGAACATGCCTTCAACGATTTCAAAAGGACCTGTTCACAATCAGTGTTGTCAAAAATGGATAATATGCAAATACTTCACGAGTGTCGAGATAGCCGTGACGATCATTTTGCTGAACGCCGCAACCGTATGAGGCGATCTGTGCATTCCGAGAGTCGACGTCGGCGACGTCAAGTTGCAGATGATTTTTCCGGCGAGGATGTAACAGAAGACATGATTCTGGAGCACTTGGAAGAACTCACGACTCGGTTCTCTCTCAAAAAGGCTGCCTCTACTGAGGCCATTTTGGAATGTCTGAATTACGCTGAAGAGGCGGGACTGTATGATATACATGTTCCGCAACTGCCAAGAAACAATCCCGAACATGGACCTGAAAATCTTGATCAACCTCATGGCGCTCATCTAGCAATCGATACATACCCGGAAGATGCTTGGGAAAAAGCGTACGAAGATCGGCGGGATCAATACAAGCGCAACACGTCTTGCTCAACTCCCGAAACTCAGCCTGACATGTCCAAAGAGTCGAGCAGTTCAATTTCCGACGGCACTGCCTTTCGGAATGCGTTCTATCAGTCAGATGAGACCGCTGAAATCAGACAAGATATTGAGGGCTCGGAACCGGAGAAAAATATCGATATTGAAGCTCACATTGCGAAGTGGACTCTGAACAAGGAACAAGCCAGTGCATTTCGCATCATTGCAGAGCATAGCTTGCAGAATCGACCAGAGCAACTCCGAATGTTCCTTGCGGGCCCTGGTGGTACAGGCAAATCACGAGTCATAGATGCCTTGCGAGATTTCTTTCAGTTGAGGGGCCAAACCCGTAGATTCCGCCTTGCTGCATATACAGGAGTTGCTGCCCGAAACATTAAAGGGATGACCCTTCACGCTGCACTGTGTTTGAAACAACGCTCAAGTGCCTCAACACAGTCCAAGACGCGACGAGATCTTACTGCGATGTGGGAAGGTGTCGATTATCTGTTCGTTGACGAGGTGTCGATGATTGGATGTC
Source organism: Mycena sp. CBHHK59/15 (assembly GCA_029204085.1). Lineage (NCBI taxonomy): Eukaryota > Fungi > Basidiomycota > Agaricomycetes > Agaricales > Mycenaceae > Mycena > Mycena sp. CBHHK59/15. The sequence continues at coordinate 15,578 of JARGXW010000613.1, forward strand.
CTATGCTGCTGAAGATTAGCCAAGCGCTCAACGAAGCGAAGGGCAATGTCGCACCATTCGGAGGTGTAAATGTGATATTTGCTGGCGACTTTGCACAATTACCGCCTGTGGGAGAAGCGAAGTTGTTCGCAAAAATCAGTACAGACACAGAGAGCTCCGCTGGAAAGAAAGGCCAGGAGAATATCATGGGAAAACTTCTCTGGTTATCGGTCAAAACTGTCGTCATTTTGAAACGAGTTGAGCGTGTCAGGCGGAAGGTCACAGGCGAACTCGATGAAGCAGACCCTGCAGCAATACGATTTGTTGAGTTGCTGAGCCGATTGCGCGAAGGCCGGTGTACCCTTGAGGATTTTGACCTATTAAATACCAGGTTGATAACACAATTGCAACCGGACTGGAACGAACCTCGGCTTCAGAATTTACCAGTCATAGTTTCTCAAAATGAGCTCAAGGATGCTTTGAATGAGAAGGCGGCCAATGTGTATGCTGCGAGGACAGGAAACGAGTTACACTGGTACTATGCAACAGATATGCGGAGTAACGGTGTTGTTGTTGAGGTGCCAGCCCTTAGAGAGCATCTTCTGTACAGATTGCACTCGGGCCAGACCAGCCATCGTCTCGGACGTCTGCCTCTTGCGATCGGAATGCCTGTCATGATCACACAAAATTTCGATGTACAAAATGGCATTGTGAATGGAACAACAGGAATTGTACGACAAATACGCTACGAAATCAATGAGTTTGGGGAAAGATATGCAAAGTCATGCATAGTCTACGTACCGGACATGACGGGCCCGGCGTTGCCCAATCTTCCTCCAAAACACGCTGCCGTGCTTGCTGAAACCGTCGATATGACTTTTATCCATCCAGACTCACACAGAAAATGTGTAATCAAGAGGACACAGCTCCCTCTAGTCCCAGCGTTTGCCATGACGGCTCATAAAGCCCAAGGAAAGACGATGGAGGCAGTGGTCGTGGATCTCGAGAGCACACGCGGAACGGAATCACCTTATGTCATGCTCTCACGTGCGACCTCTCTTGACGGAGTCTTCATTCTTCGACCATTCCGCTTGAATACCATTCAATGCCATCCAAGTCAAGATGTTCGCAGTGAGTTCAAACGACTAGACATGTTGAGACACCAAACTACAATGAAGTACGGCTCCCCTGCAGAAGCGGCTGAGTCGCAGGAGTATCTTGTCGAAACGTTCTCGCCTGCTGCTCTACCGGACGAGGAGGAAGTGGATCCCGATCTCGGCGCATGTCTAGAACCAAGGCGCCTTGCTGCCCTCCAGGCGACAACGGCCCGTTTGATAAGGGGTCAGGAGCCGGCGCACTCTCACACCGTTCCTCGCAACAGGCGCAGCGCGAGGTTTGCGCAAGACACCGTACCCATGGATGTAGACTCGGAGGCAACATCCTTCGGCTACTCTGCAGCATGCAAGCGCGGTCGCGTCGAAGACGAGTCCGGGTCGGAAAACCTTGACCGTCCGCGCAACAAGAAACGCAGCAAATGGAGTTAATCCCTATTTTGTATGTCTGCCCGATCTCACAATGGTTAATTATCTCTCGCTTATTGACGGAATGTCGCAGAATATTCGCCGGTATTCTCCAGCCTTCCTTGGAGAAAAACTTATAAAGCCACGCCTTCTGACCCTCCGATCCATTCCACTCATCCCAAATTCATCCCCCCCACATTCCTTTAATCTCTACTCTGCGTCTTTATCTCCTCTGGATGTCTCGCTCTCTTGGGACTCGTCGGAACGTCATCAATCCCGATGGTGACACCATCTACGACGGAGTTCTCAACACACTAAAGAAGTCGCAGTCGACGAACCTCGACTTTCACGACTTTGGTGAGACCTTCTATCGGAAGTTCGATTCTTCGGGCATCTATGGCCACTACTAGCTGTTAAAGAATGACCGCAAATTCACTGCTAATATTGTGGGTGAAATCGGGTCAGAGGAAGATGGTACATGGCTTGCTGCATATCCCAAGAATTGGCCTGCTGACAAACTGGTACGTCTATCTGCCCATATTGCGGCTATTCCTGACTTTTAAAAGCCTGTTCGCGACTCTTCCAAAGCACACCGAATGACTCTGGCAGTCAGGTGCCCCACGGGCGCTCCCAAAGAACTCCAAGAGATGTTCGGTGACTATTTGGCAACGGCAGACAAGGTCCGGGGCGATGATATGGAAGAGGAGGCCAGGCTGCGCCAGGTATCTGTCATTTCCTCAGCTCATTTTGCATCACTGATGTCTCACCGTCTCAGCGTTTCTCAAATGTGACCGACTGGGTCGTGCGCCCGGATAAACAGAAACTGCCCGGCAATATTATGTTACTCCGTTTTCCTCCCGCTTACGAGGCAAGTATTTGTTTGACGATGGATTCTATTGCTGAATGTCCATACAACAGGTACCTGCTGCCAAAAGTGCCCAACGCAACAGGTCCTCCGACTCTGAACGCCCGAGGAATACCAAGTCCCGGAGGTCTGTCCAAGTCCCCCGGAGGATGTAGATATGGGCTCCTCCAGCAATTCGGCCGAGTCGACCACGGGTATGCAGTCCACAATTTCATCGTAGCGGTCAAGCTTCTGACATATCGAATAGATGGCAAGATCGGAGACACATACGACCCAGACATTCTACCTGATCACCGTGGCCCTTACTTCGACCATCGCGATGCCAAAGTTGTTCAGCGCAACATCCGCGACGAGGATGAAAGACTCATTGCCCCGCATGAGCTGTATGAAAAATTAACGGAGGGTACCCTTTTTTGCGCTTCGGTTTCGTTGGAGACTTTTGTTTACGCAAACGGCCCTTACCCATCCAAAGTATGTGTCCGCCATTGAATACCGTTTATCTATTTAACAAGGACAGACGTACCACATTTACATCGAGCAACTCAAAATACTCGACAAGGGCAATGGAAAGGCTTGGTCGCACCCAATTCCCGAAATCCCCTCGGCAACGCCGAAGCGAGCGAGGGACCCGCAGCCGGAGGCAGATTCCGATGTTGACGACGCATTCAAGAATTTCCAGTCGCCCTCGAAAAGGGCTCGCTTTTAGGGATTCCTGCACTCCCACCCTCTTAAATAAATAGCGCGCTCGTTCTAAGTATCTACTTTCATAGTCAGTCATTCTACAGTATGATTCCATCTCGTTTAATCTACAATATAATTATCTTTGTGGTAGATGAGCTCCGCGGCCATTTTAAGTCACGGGGTCCAGAGGACGAAGAGGTTGTCGAATGGCTTACTTAATTCGACATGGTCTTCAACGTTCTCCTTCTAAAAATAGCCAAACGGTAGCGGGCCGTGCCGCTCGTCGGCCCTACGCGCTTTATCTAGTGTAGTCTACATCATGTTGAGTAGATAGTATCGTGAATGAACATTCTTTTCATTTTCCCTGCCTGATATTCACCTCGAAAGCCTTACAAATCACTCTCAAAGTCAAAAATCTTCTCCAATTTGCTCCAATTCGTACAAATCAAATGGGACTTACCCAATCTGCCAATCCTCAGGCTCGCCAATCACTCAATTGGTGACAATTGGGCCCAATTGCCTCGAATTCAGGTTTTCAGGTTTTCCTGATGAAATCTGTTCATCATTTTGCTCTAGGTGAGCAACCCTGGAAGGCACATGCACCCAATACAATATTATTATACATACAAGTTGAAACTACCCAGTAGTAAGTACCACCCGGGGGAACCCTGGTGAGGTTAAAAGGCCAATAACAGCATCACCAACGCCCAAACCGCCGCCTACCCATTTTCACCTCTTACCCTCTTCCGCCCGCGACCATGCCATGTAGGCCCATCTAAACCTCCCGGCAAAAGTCGTGTAGGAAATTTGATTACGTAACGTGTCCCGGGACACGTGCTGGTCCTGTTTGGCTCGGGCGTCTGCTCCTGGTACCCCGCATACTCCCCCGTTTGTTTCCGTCGATCGAACGCGGATCGAACATGATCGGAGCACTAACGCCCAGTGCCAAAAGCGGTAAGTAAGTTCATAGGGCCCGCATAAATTTCCCTCGAAGCTCTGGGGCTCTTCCGTACCATACAGGTGATTGCTGAAAGCCGAGATCTTTCGGCAGAAATTGCATTTTTTGATGGCATCAAAAATACCGGTATTAGGTTGACTGCGGACTTCCAATGCGATTCCAACGCATCTACTCCCGAAGCAATCAGATCAAAATTGACTCTGTGACGGCTGTCCTGCTGAAAACCGTTGAAAAAAAAAAAAAAACCGGTCCGCACCCTATGTTCCGAAGTTTTACAATATTTTCTGTGTTTGGCACTGCCTTCTCACAATTTTGCATCTTCGAGCTGGAGGAGTGGAATGCCCATCACTTTTATGGCTGATTCAACGGCGCGAGCACCTGGAGGGTTTCCAGCATCAACTTTTGCCAAATTAACCCCCTCCTTGTTTCCGCGGGCGTCAGTCAGCGCCATCCGGAACCGTATGTGAATGTCAATTGTACTTTGTGCTGGTTCGGATGTGATTTTGTCTTGTCTTCTTAGATTCCTCCTCTGAACCTGACGACGATACTTCCAAACGGAAGCCAATGGGACGGTGAAGCCTCGAAAGCAAGCATCCACGTCGACGAATAAAGGTAAAGGAAAGGCGGCCGACTCTGATTCAGATGCGGAGCAAGGTATTCGTGTAACAGCTAAGAGCGAGAGGCGCCACACAGGAGGCATGTTCGTTGATGAGGTAACACTGTTACCTTGGGAATAACCTCATTGAGGTTATTCCCATCACATTGGTCCTGGAATCCTGGGACGTTCCGGCTGCAACTAATCGTGTCGCATACATTCTGGACCTCAGTGGGACACCGAAGCTTCTTCAGTCCGGCCGAAAGACCTTGACAGTCGATGCATTCATTAAAAAAGAGGTATTCGAATTCATTCTTTCGATTTTCGGCTCTATCCCTCAGTGTTGGAACTTAAGGGGTTAATAAGGGTAAAAATTCTTGTTAAGGCCTTAAGCCTTAATTTACCCTTAATATTAAGGGTTTATTAAGGGCTTAACTTAAGGGTGGCTGTGTTTTTTGGCAATTTTTTTCCATGCAGAAAAAGCCCAGAATATAGCACCTTCTTGTGCTTTTATAGTCCCAATGACTCCCATATCCTTTTGTGATGTCTCATCACTGTCTTGAACCCCCAATCTTCATTTTTTAGCCCAATGGAAAGGCGGTCATTTACCAAACTCAGAAGACTACATCATCTGAGTTGAAATCACCCTGAGGTTCAAAACAGTCATCTCCCTTTTTTGGTTGTCCTGAACTGAAGTGATAATGTCCAGTGCTACAGCAGTAGATTTGTAGCAGCCATGGGCAAAAATGCCATCATTAAGGCCTAATTAAGGCCTAAGAACATCCAGGAGTTTTGTTAAGGGTTAATATTAAGGGCTTATTAACCCTTAACTTAACTTAAGGCTTAACCCTTAAGTCCAACACTGCTATCCCTGACAATATTCAGTGTCAAGAGTCGTTCACAGGTCCAACTGGCTCAAAATCGGACCGGAGTCTCGCCAAGGTTATGATTCTGAATGATGACTCGGATGAGCCGGTCCTATGCCGCCGCTCCACATTGACCTGCAGCGGCTGCTATAAATGCACTCTAGCCTCTGATGATTTTCTCGAGGATTGCCGTCGATGGGATGACACAGATGCACCGCATTCACTCATCTCAGCGCCCATTATTACGGCAAAGGCTTCCGAAGCCAATAGTGTCGCTGCTATAGCTTCTGCGTGAGTCTCTTGTTCCTCTGACCCTTCAATTCCCTTCATATCATCATACAGATTTTACCGCGGTGTAGTCGAGACCTACTGCAAAGGCCAACATCTAGATTCTGATATCCCCTGTGGCGGTCGTGCCATCCTATGGAAGTTCTCGCAGGTATTAAGTTTTGATTAACCGTCTTGCCCTTATTTTTACACCGCTAAACTGCACATGTTCAGGGAAAGATGAACGGTAAAACATACTTTATTGGGTGTTCCAATTGGACACATGGCGACTCTGCTCAAATGTCAAAGATCCACCGGTTTGTCCCAATCCCGTCAGCGGTACGGGAATCGATCCTTGTGAAACTGTTCAAAGGCGAGCCGATTGACGATGAGGACAATGATACCGAGGTTCTCGCTGGATCTTGCATGCAAATTATTCACCCATCCCATCTTCCCAAAAATTCTGTATGCCGTGCGTATCACATTCCGGTCAAATTCTGGTTTCTACACTGTCACTGACATGTATATCCTAATTAGCGCGGAATCACTACCATGATGGGGTTCATGTCGTCGCAAAACTTAAGAAACATGAATGCCGTGCACAACTCTCGATTCTTGTCCCCATAAATGACAAGGACTTGTGCGCAGTTATAATTCCTGCAGCTGGTGTCCCACACAATCATCCGTCCTTCACTCGCACCAAGATCCCAGCTGAAGTCAAAATGAAATATCAGCAATGTATCGATGCAGCAGGCCCAGTGGGAATGACCACTCTTCGCATAGATAAATGTAGGCATCCCAACCGCAACCATTGAATTAACACTGATATTTTTCTCAGCATCCAGCACCCATTCAATTCTCGCAGGCAGGCTCCCGCAAGAGCTGCATCCCGGCATGATTAACAGCCGCAAACGTCGGGACATGGTCAAAGACACACGCGAAACTATGTATCCAGATGGTACTGGACTCCCTGGTTCGCCCTCGCCCTCAATACTTTGACAACCCGTCTTGAACCCATCTTGAAGCTATCTATTTTGAATTTGACAAGAATCGGTCTCACGACATTCAGGACAGATATATTCATGCTTTCATGACTCGCCCAGATGGTACACATGTTATTATCACTATCAATCCGGAGCTCGCTTTCCTAACGTTAGACGCAATCTGGATTATGGTTGACACTACATTCGGCGTAGTTCACAGCGAGACCAACGAGTGGAAGCTTGTCATTTGGCTGAACTCTATCGATAAACGTGAGTATTTTCCGTTGTAACTCAATGCATCCTCAAATCTTTACAGGGACTGTCATCGGACGTGTTTGGAGTAATCGAGCATCATGGGAGGCTTTTGTTCTCGTCTGGAATGGGATTTTCGGTACTGGTCACATTGTATTCCGACGCTCCCATATATCACATATGCGGATTGATAGGATTCGTCGCCTCCCAGCTTATAAGTTATCGCAGGCCATCCAACAAACCCATCGGGTTGGGTCGTTTGTTCTGGCTTACTTGGATATTGGGTATAGTGACTCACATCTACACCGTTCTTTGTCACGTTCCTTCGGCCGCACCCAATCCTCGCAATTGAAACCCCCCTCCATTGTGTGGCCTTATTCTCAATTCACCTGGTGGCTGCATCTCCGATGGTATGTTCATGCCTATCCTATTCCACCGCAGTGAGGGGATGGCCAGAGAGATTGGCACAACAAATCTCTTGAATAGCTTCGATCTTCCATAAGGATGAATTTTCGCTTCTGCTGGCTTTACAAAAATATTAACCCCTTGATGGATACATTGTGAGGATGCTCACTGACATCAATACAGACAGCCATTGCCGACACCGCAAGATGCCAAGGAAACGGCGGTAACGGGCCATCCTTGCTACTGGCGTTGGTGGGCTGAACACCATTAGGCCCACCGATGAGGACGTGAACGCCGTCAAGACGCAGATTCTTGATGTGCGTCGGCAAAACTTGGTTGTCCAAGTCCACTTTTTTAATAGAAGGCAAAATCACCATGGGGATTCGTGCAGCCACCGCCTGGGCTAGCACTGCAGCTGCATATGTGTCGCGGATTCCAAGGGCCAGTTTAGCTAATGTGTTTGCGGTAGCGGGTGCTACCATTATGGCATCGGGATTCGCGGTACGACGAATGGCAGCCGACGTCACCACCGGACGACCTGTTTTCAGCTCCACAGCCCGGACGTCAAGTCCAATATCCAGCGCAGAGGGCGTAGCTATCGCTTGGACCTTCCACCCTCGATGTAGGACCTGATCTAACAACTTTGATATATCTTCCAGGGGACCCGCGCCACAGATAACGAGGAGAATTTCGACGGGCTAAAGAAATACGACAATCGGAAGCCCGATCTTCGCGTGGATGGCGTAGACGACGGACGTACCCCGCTATTGGGACGGACTGGGGGCATGGGAAGAGTGAAACGCACCATTGTACACGTGGCGCGGGGAGCCGGACCTTGGAAACAGGCACGGATCATCCGGATGACGGAGTTATCCGCGGACTCGGCCGAGATTTGTTCGTGTTGTTTTGCGAGTATAACAACCGTTCTATTCAGATTTACTGCCCAATTCATTTGGAAGTATTTGGTCTTATAACCCTCCCAGCTTCGATTTCCCTGCTCCGGTGCTCGAATTCTACAGTCTTTTGGACTGATCTTTCCCACCGAAACACCACTTTTAGGTTTTGACCCCAGTTATGAGATTGTACGCACGCTCTCTCCCGATCCGTGGCTTCAGAAACCGATCGCGCTCGACCCGCAGTTGACCAACACTTCAAGTCTGTAGAGAACGTTCAACCGCCCGTTCAAAGCTCGAAGGAATGCATGCCGTGAGGCCCTGGCTTGCGGTAACCATTCCTAATTTGTCTCACTGAGCACGGCCGACGTGTCTCGTGGTCGTTTCACAGCCTTCAAGGCTTATAATTCCTATGTCCGTGGACCTGGTAATTCAATCAAGATTTCAAGTTGCAGAAAAAGAGAAAAAAGAGAGGAAAGGGAGAGATATCGAGGTACGAGTTCAAAAATGTTGTAGCGTCTGTTTATAAGAGACTAAGAGATATCTGGACATCTACTCTGAGTCGAGGCTGAGGGCTGAGTGCCTTGGACTTTGACCAAAAGTCAAAATCGAGCCGCCCTCCTCCTGCAAACCGCAAAGCCCTTCGCTCATACGCATACATCGATGGAACCTCCAGCGTACACTCAGGCTAGAGCAGACCAGAAGGGTCCCCAGGTGGACCAGTGGGGCTCTTTCTACTCGCTCTCCCAATGACTCATGTATACTGTACTAGCACTGTTCTGGGATGTATTCGGCAGTACGATAATGTGGTCGTGCTGGTGGATGATTCGTCCTCCATGGGCCCAAACGATAGCTATCCGATTGGGACCGTTACCCGCTGGAAGCTGGTGTGTTTGTTATCTGGGGCCGTGGGAATCGACTACGCTGAATGATAGATAACCTCAGGCGCAAACAGCCATACGCGACTTGGTTGCAGAGATTTCCAAGCATAAACCTGAAGGGTTCAGATAATGTTCCTCAATTCCAAGCGTGGTCGACACGGTATCAAGGTGAGAAATATGACTACCATCCCTTTTGCAGATTGTTATATGTACATGCCTATAGACTGCAGAAGAACTTGATGCACTCTTTGAGGCCGTGGAGCCTACGGGATATACCCCCATTGGTGCCGCATTGCGGAAAATCTTGCCTTATCAACATTTCTGGTCGACCTGGCTCACTTTAAGTCCCGTTCGAAAGAGGATCATCGTCGTCGTGACCGATGGTAGACCAAGTGAGTAGCCCGTGATCATTTCCCAAGATAGATATTGATATCAAATAGGCGATGAGCCCCTCGTGAAAGAAGCAATTGCTCGGACAGCAAAGGGTCTATCTCGCAAGTCGGAGAGATACACCACGTCCTGTGCGGTCTGTGGGGGCCACAGCATCAGAGAGATTGGGATCCAATTCGTACAAGTAGGGAACGACCAGGACGCCGCGCACTACCTCCAGGACCTGGACGATTCGAAGGAATTTGCGGTTGTTGAAGCTTTCCTCTGCTTGTCCACGACGGTTATGTACTCACTGTTTTTCAGGACATTGTTGATGCGACTTCGACGACATCCGATGGGCGCCTGTTGGGATGTGACCTCGTTAAGGCGGTGGTCGGAGCGATCGTGGGCGTTGCCGATCAAATGGGATCTGCTGGGAAGCGGAACACTATGTAGTAGTTTGTCACCAACATTGTAGGAGACGTCCGAAGACCCGCACAACGTGCTCTGAACCTTTCCGAAGACTTGTTCTAGACTGAGCAGGAAGTCTTTTAGGCGAAGACGGCGGAAATGGGCGACGTCTGGGGAGGATGGTAAGGTACACCGGCCACGCTTGTTTGTCCCCGCTGAAGCGAGTTAGCTGTGTCTTGTCGGACGAGATGATGATCGGGGCAAGCGTCGAGCCTTCGGGCAGGAGTTCCTGGAACGATAAAGGTGAGTTTATGCCTGGTTATTCGTGCGACGGAACATACCTGAATATTCCACCACCAGTCTGCAGTCCACATCTCGCTGTACTCCCGATTGGTCCTATTGCCATTCTTGAACACACGGAATGGGGCATATCCTTGGTTCGTGAATGCCGGATTCCCCAACAGCTCCCTCACACATTCGATTGGATCTCTGTGCCATAATTCCAGTACCTCCTTCTTCGGGTTTCCATCTGCGTCGAGCTCATCACCCAGAAGCTCAAACGGATGACAAAACCATTCTGGTCCCTCAGGCAACGCGTCGACACGCTTCAAGAATGCGCGGCTATTGTGGAAGGATGGGTCCATGGCGCGTACCTAAAGGGAGAAGATTAGCCTGCCTAGGAAATCCGGCTTGGGCAAGGTACGCACTTTTGTTAGCTTCAAAAACTCGTCCGTCTTTTTCAGACTGATCCCCGAAGTCATTAGCCAGCGCGCTAGCTCCCACTCGTCTTCACTCTCGAACGGCTCCCATGGCACACGACCGGCAGCCTTCTGCTCGTCTCGAAGCTTCTCTAATTGGGTTTTGCACGCCTCAAGAACTGCGCCGGCTTCAAACGCCTCTGGAAAGTCCTGGGTCCATCGGTCATCCTCATCTTCCACCTCCTCCACTGTCGCTCTGTGGTGCTTCCCTGGATCGGCGGCCGGTGTTCCTGGGCCTGTTGCCGGAATCTCAATATCGCACGCTGGAGGATCGAATGTCTCATCCTCATCCATGAGCTCGTCGTGATCAGGCTCGGGCTCCGCTTCCTGAATTTCCATAGGGCCCGCAGGCTCCATCTCCACATCGCTGTCCTGATCTTCGAGTTCACCCACCTCCCCGTCACTCTCAAAATCTGAGCCGGCCGCTGCGTACAGCCTGTAGTGTTTTTCACGGCAAGAAATTGATTGTGAAGTATGGGACCGCAGTCCCTGTCTGGTCGGAAGCCGAGCCGAGCAATAGCTGCAGGGGAAGGTAGGCATTGTGGTCGTTGATCTAGCGGGAGGTAACGACTGAATCGCTTTTTCGCGTTTCAGATCCAATGCCCGCGACCCCGTGTGCCGCACCAAACAACGAGCTTGTTTGTTGACGTTATCGTGCGATCTTTCTTTCTTTCCCCCATCATGGCCCCCTCCCATACTGACGACTCCTCAGACGAGGAACCTGATGCTCCCCCTGCCAAACCGCGTCGTTCCCGAGACGATCTGTCGGCCAACGAGGTCCTTCCTTCCCGAGGATATACGAGACCCGGCCAACACATACATTAAAGAGGCGGCACATTCAGATCAATGTGCTGCCTTTGAACCAGAGGCGGCACTTGCCTTTTTAGAAATGCACCACCTTTGGCAGCGGCGTATTCCGGAAATGACATGTGTCAGCTTGTCCCATCCTGACTTTTTCTCTTACCACTCCACCCCCACCCAAACCGCCCTGCGGACGCGTCGAAAAAGCGCGTCAAAATGCTTGCTGATGGCCTTCAAGCATCGAAGCACACCGCCGCCAACCAGGACTTCCTTGACAGCCTCTCGGCTCGTCAACTGATGGACTTCCAGAACTATGTGCGTCGTGTCGTGTCGCGTCACCATATTGTTAACGTGCCATGCCGGCATCCCTTCTGCCACACCTGCCGACATTCCGTTTGCGACATCCTTTCAGCATCTTTCTTCCGATACTTCTTTCGATTTTTTTTCACTCCCATCTGCTTCGTCTTTTCCCCTACTCCCTCCGCCTCAACCAGAGTCCCCATCTGAACGTTCCCCAGTGATCGAAAATTCTTCGACCCCAGATTTGGCCCCTTCCAGTGCAACAAAAACACGGCGTGCACGACAGGAAGTTGACCTGGCAAATATTCTCACATCCTCGCGTTCCAGAGCAACAACGGCGCGAAAGTGGGATGCGGAGGAAAAAAATTCAGAGCAGCCCCAAAAGAAGCCTAGGACGCGCAAAGTATGTTTCATTAATTGTGTTTGGCCTGCCGTGTCCAAACTTACTCTAATCTCATAGGCTTGACTTCGAAATTGTGCGGCGGCAGATTTTCAGTGGTTGACATGCACACAATAAGCCGTTTCCCATAGCTTAGCCTTCAATTTCTCCTTCTAACCAATTAATACTCTATTATTGAGTCCCTATTGATACTTCTATGTGCTCTTTGGTCGACAATTCCTCGCGGTGGCAACATCGGGCCATGATTGTTGCGCAGCTGAGACAATGTTTGGTTATGTTGATTTCGGATGATCGGCCACAGCCGGGACAGCAACCCACGATCGGAATGTGCCGTCCTTGAGTTGAAGCACGGCACATAAGGTGGTGAATGTGCCAGGCTTCAGCGAATGTGCTGCCTCTGATCTGAATGTGCCGCCTCTCCAATGTATGTGTTGGCCGGGTCTTGTGCATCCCGTTCCTTCCCGCACCCGTGACGCAGCAAACCGCCAGCCATCGAGGAAGCAAGCCAGCCAAGGCAAGCTCCGTGCCCCGTATAAGACCTTACTCACAGCTATCCCAACAGATAAAGAGAACATGGAATCCGCCGAGCAGCAGCTTGCAAAGCTTCAGAAGCAGGTCGCCAGGATGAAGAAGCAGGCGAAGCAGCGGGAAAAGGCGGCCAAAGGTACCGTCTTTTTGCTCTGTACACAGTTTCAGTGTTTATTCAAACCTCTTCACCTGTCAGGTGCCGCTCCACTGGATGACGAGCTCGAAAGTGAGGAGCGATCGGACAACGAGGGTGTTGTTTCGTTTGCCTCGGCGGTATGTATATCCACGTCTACCTAATAGCTAATGACACACATCCAGATAACACCCTTGGGGCGGCTCCCGCCTCCACCTCCACGTCCGACAACCATCCTCCGCAAGACTAAACAAGGAGACAAGCCCGCGGCCGCCAAGATCTGTTTCAACCTCAGGATGAGGTACGAGGCCGGTGATCTCATCCTGCTGCGCGGGCGAGCTCTTAAGCACGAGATTGAGGAGTTCACTGATGGTCAGCGAATTTCCGTCGCCCATTTCACTCACCAGAGTATGTAGGACCAGTTCTCTGTTGAGCCGCCCTTAACCGTACACTCGTAAATACCTGAATTACAACTGCTAGTTCATACTTCCCTCAAGGTCGTCCTGTAATACACAATAAATTACAACATGACTACGACCGAACATTGATTTGAATGGTGTTCAGTGCACGATGGGTCTTGACGGGATTGGAATTTTGTGCGCAGAAGAGGAAAGCAGCACGCGGACTGCAACGATTTCGGAGATCTCGGACAGGGGTGAGTCTTAGTACCTCAAATGAATACTGTGACATAGATTTAAACGACACTGCCACTAAGTTCATTGGCACAGCCCGTATTCCCTGTACTACGGATAAAGTCGTCAAAAGTTGGGAGGTCGCGGAAACGTCCCTCGAGCGATTTTAGAAAAGAACCATACCTAGAGTTATCGTAATTGCGGGGGCTGCGAGCAGCGATATCGGCGGTTTGACTCAGCGGTTGTGTTCTTCACTTTCTGCTCCTTTCTCCTGACTCCTGCAAAAAACCGTGTGTGTTCGAGCCCCGCACAGGGATGTTTTTGGTAAACACCTGTTCAAACCAAGTTCAAACACGATTCAAACCAAGTTTGAACACTGCGTTCAGTTGACAACTGCTGGCGCATCGCAGTAGGGTTGAACGAGGACATGTCAACACCGACGAATGCTGCGAGAAAATGAGCAACTACGCGCTCAGGTTGGTAAGCACCTACGATCTGCGTCGTAGTCGACTTCAACGGTTTCGTGGGTGATTGCAGGGAGAACGACGGCCTTGCGAGATGGATCACAAAGGAGTTCATAGATCGCCTCAAGCGCGGCAACATTCTCCCCCATGTTCAGTGTTGCCCGGGCAGTTTTCCACTGGATCGACTTCTTGTGGTGGCGTTCAAGCTGCTCCGGAAGCTTGAAATATATTCGTTTGCTTGAGTCGAGCTCGGTGGGCGACTGTGTAGCAACTCGACGGTTCCAAAAACATGCAAACTCATCGTATTTGGTGACCTTGTAGACCTTCTCGGGTGCGCTGTTTGTGCTGGAAGGAATGAACGATCCAATGTTCTCTTGGAACAGTTCAAACTCTCGTCGAGTGTGAACCGGGACAACTGCGGCGGTTGTCCGCTGGCGCAACTGGAGGTAACGATATAGGTTGACGGGTTTTGTGCTTAACTGTGTGAGAGTGAATTGATGATTGTCGTTGTGGTGTGGTGTGAGGAGAATATTGGCTGGGGGAAGGATAGTGATTTCATGAGCAGTTGCAAGCGCAGGCGTAATTGGGATGATGCCGAATGTCTCTGAAGTTGCGATTCGGGTCGCAAGGAGTTTCGGCTCGGGGAAGGTGGGCTTAACCTCGAGCCGGATTGTGGTTTCAACGATGTCATCCAGCAACCAGATATCGAAATGGTTGGTCCAGTGAGTCCCAGTGCGATTATAGTGCCCAATCTAAACGGTTTAAACCATGTGTTGGACACGTTCAAACACAATAAAAAAGAGCCACATACCCGACGATTACGACGGTGAAACCAGTTGCCAAGAATCGCCTCCGTCAACACCAACGATGCGTTCAGTGAACCGAAGATTCGGCGGATCTGCTTGTGGACTCCACCCTCAACGGAGTTGGTTCCATGAACGGTGCGATAAAGATTTAGACCGTTCTTGTCGCGGCCAATCAAGTAGTACACTGCCATGCCGGGAGGGTCAGACAGGAATCCGAGCCGTGCAGTTTCAACGAGTGCTGCAGCCTGCTTCCGCGCGTCCTTTGTAAAGAACTTCTTGCCGTCTGCGTCGAGCAAGTCCTGGAAACAAGTGAACAATAGCAAGAGATCCTTGACTAGTTTTTCGGGGGAGGGAATATATCGGCGGACACGGCGGTTGATAGCACCCTTTTTAGCACGGATGGCGTACTCCCAGCGAATCTCCTTCTTGTTTAAAATCTCACGCACATTGGCTTCGTCCTCACCGTTACGAATGAAGATGGTTTCGCTGAATAAATGAGCGAACTCCTTGTAGGCGGGATGCTTCTTGGAAATGAGGCGGAGGAGTCGATCCATGAAATGATATGCGTCGTCCAATACACGGCTTGCGAGCGTTTCAGCTGTGCACGGTTGGCAGAGAATATTCTGGGCGTGTTGGATAGACTCGAACAAAAGTCGTTCGAGGTCATCAGAGGAGGGTTCGGGGGATTCATCCTATAAGAAACGTCAGTTTTACGAGACTTTAGAGACCTAAAATCGAACCATGAGATCAGTATCATCGTCGTTTCCACTGTTGGAAGCTATGCCTGCATCGAGTTGACTGCTAATTGCTGCAGCAACTTCTTCGGGATGAGTATGCGGCTCCTGTAGGAGTTGTTCGGTAATGGATGGGATCGTGACCGGTGCTGGAGTGCCAAGATCAGAATCATCGGCAGATCCAGTGGCGGGATGAGGAGGCTCGTGAGCACGACTGCGCAGTGTCCGCGTTTGAACGACCGCATGTCCACCATTAACGTTCAACCATTCCAGAGTCTGGCCATGTTTTGCGACGATGAAACCGGGCACAAAAAGCTTGGTGAGCTTGATCACCGAGTAGGCTTTCGAGACCAAAACCATACCCTGAGTGTTCGGAACAATAAGAGAGCCATTGTGCTCGACAAGCTCTCCCCATGCCTGCGTCTTGTTTCCTATGACCAACGCAACAGGTTGGGCAGCGCGCATTTGGCTAGGCTGGAGCGGGATGCCCACTGAGCCCAGCTTCATCAGGGCGACCTGAATTGACCAAGCACAGTCAACTTCGCGCGCGAGATCAGCAAGTTGTGAGGCAACTGGGGGAGGCGGAGTGGACAGATCGGGTTTGCTGAACTGAAAGTTCAAGACAGCACCACACAAGGTCGAAATTGAGCAGTTTGTGTCTGCCGAAGCGTCTTTCAACTTGGCCAATTTGGCAAGATCAACGAGACTCGATGTTGGGATGGCAAACCTCCACGCAGATGAGAGCCGTTTGGCGGTGGAATTGATGTCGTGCCCAAATTTGATGATTCGCGGGTTGCTGAGAACCGATTTAAGCGCAAGTGGGATGTGTGTTGTGAGAACGGTGACCTAGAAAATTGTTAGCCTAGTGTGAATCATTTGTAACAGTAGCATACATCGAAAACAAGGATTAGGGATTCTGTACGAATTTGGATAGCGGTAATGTTGTCGCCACTGAGCTGGAGGGACAGAGCAATGTATATCGAATCGTCCGCCGGAAGCGATTGGAGAATCTCGTCACAGAGCGTGTCGATGCGGTCCGGCGAGCTAGCAAACAGAGAAGGGCCTGAAATTTTGAACTCAGGGAGTTCTCGGAACGGGTTGTGAACGATATGCTCCACGTTCCGCTTGAGGGATGGTGTGACCGTTTCGTGCCAGTTCCGTTCAACTTGTGGGGTTTCAGATATGCAGTACGTAGAAATGGGAAAATAGAAACTTACGACGAGGATTGTCAGTGTAAGTGGCCTCAGTCGGAGGATTTCCGTGACGTGCAAGCTCGACTTGGAGACACTCGTACATCCCTTGGAGCGGTGCAAAACCTTGCGTGAGGGTGAGGCCGTAAAAGCGGACCTCTTCAACATCATTGACAGCGTCATAAAGGGCAGTATGGATAGCCTCTCCACCGGGGAGACGGCCTTGATGGTCTACTGTCTACGGATACTTTTAGAGTGGGAAAAGAGTGCGGAAATTGACATACTTTGAATGTATGGTCAGCCTTTATAACCCTCCCCGATAGCGATGACATGATTCGGTCAATGTAGAGCCGATGTGAAGCAAACCAAGATGTAAACATGCTCTTGAGATACTTTGTCGAAGGTGCATACCCAGCAAAACCCATCGGATTTTTGAAAGCAGAGAATGCCGGGATTTGTTCGGTACCACGCAGTCCATAGTGTAAAGCTGCGTGCAGATACATCGCTTCTAGACGGCTGTGACGAAGATACTTGAGCTCGCGGACCATCTTTGAGAACGGGTCCGCGCCGAATCGCCCAGCGAAAGTGATTTTCATCGTGTCCATTTGTGATATATCGAGGGCAGAACGATGACTGATAGCAACTAAGAGTAAATGAATTAGAGACGAGCACCATAGAAAATAGGAAAGCATACCGGGAAAGCGGTCTTGAACGAACCGAGGCAGCTGAGAGAGAATCTATGGATCCGAGCCCTGATATGTCCTCCCGCATCCGCGAATGTTTCCCTCACGCTGCGGACAATAATACCGCTTTGTGAGTAGGAAGTAGTCAGAACCCGATGTCGTGCACACTCGTCGGGCAATGGGATTGGTGTTGTAGCCTGTATTGGGTCAAGAATGTGTTTCGACACAATCCGGGAATTACTGACTGTGTTTATTCAGTGCTTCTCCGCATTCACAGTTGAATCGGTCAGGATGACCTGGTAGATAGTCGGGCAGCCAAAGAAATATGGGGAGTTGGTAAAGTGCGTCCGGAGAATATACACTGGTCGTCGCAGCATCACGTAGAGCGAAGATTGGATCCTTGGGATAGATCCAAAGCTGCCCGTCCTTGTAGACTTGGGGTTGTTCATGTTTCGAGATCTGCTTCTTCACCATCTCGAGCGCGGTTTCGAGCCACTGGGCATTAACAGATTTGGAGGTCGTCTCTGCACTCTGTTGTTTCGCGTCGAGATGGAGCTCATCGTCCTCGTCACCTTGATCCACCTCGTCATCCAGAAGAGCAGCTCCCTCATCCGCTTCCCCTCCATCCTCAATACTCTCATCCAAAACGCGCTCGGAGACCGGCTGAGATAGATTGGCAGTCTGCATGTCGTCTTGAAGGTGTGCAAGTGTTTCTGCGGCAGAGATAGGCTCGTCTGGAGGGGGATCTATGTTTAAAGGATGAGTATACATGATCCTACATACAGGTCATGCAGAGGAAGCTCACCCGCTGCCCCCGTACTCGTCATTGGATGTGTTCCCTGCGGCACATGGGTAGCCCAAAAGTTAGCGATCCCGCGACCAGTGGCCTTGAACCCGGACAGCATTTTGTCAATGGGATGGTGTTTGGTTGATTTCGCTGCAGGCTCCGACGCAGATGCCGACGCCAACGAAGCAGCAGTTGGAGTACGAGTAGATATTGAGCCGGAAACAGTAGCTGTGGATTTCGATGTTTTTGGGAGGTTTTTTGATCCGCGAGGGCGGCCAGAGCCAGTGCGAGAGCCGCCATGGGTCCCCTTCGCAGTCGTGTCTTCCGCCATCAGTCGAAGCTTGGTCGAAGCAGAGAGCAGATGACCGCGAGGAGTTATAAGGAGATCCCGGATCGGGGTTAACTCAAAAGGGAAGATCATTCACACGAAAATCAAGGCTTATGTGGCTTATGCCTGTATAACCGGAGAGTTCAGTTGGTTTTGCTCCTCCTAAAGTGAGACAGTAGGTACGAGTCCCCTTGAGGTACCGTACCACATGTTTAGCATGCTCCCAGTGGGTCCTCCCAAAACAGTCATTGAATTGACTGAGCTGTTGTACAGCGTGGGCGATGTCAGGGCGAGTGCCAATTGCAATGTACATGAGGGAGCCTACAAGCTGGCGAAATGGAAGATGGGAAACAGCTGCCTTCTCATCATCCGTTTTCGGCGAATCTGCTTTGGAGAGACGGACATTGGGGGGGAGAGGGGTTTTCGAAGGATAAGCACCTGCGAGTCCGAATTGCGAAACAACCCGGTCTATTAGGGCTATTTGAGAAAGCTTCACTGTTCTCTGCTTTCTATCTCGTTCAGCAGCTATTCCGACCACAAAATGGATGTCCTCAAGGTCAGAAATCTCCCACTTCTTGCAAATTTGAGCTTTGAAGCGCTCGTTCTCCTCCTTGCTGCTTGCAATCGATGTGAAGTCGTCGACATGGATGGCAGTGATGACTGTGCGTCTGCGACCGGCCGCAGAATTCTACTTTGAGCGCACCTATTGACAACGGAACACAGCAGTGCTATTATAATTGGATCATCAGTGGGCGGAACATTTATGTTGGTTTCGGCTACTCTTTTGGTATTCTGGTTCCGTCGCAGGAAGCAAAAGCATAAACATTTGGAGGACTTTGCCGACTTTTTGAATGTCACCACGATCAACCCGTTCTCCGGTATTCAGGAAGTTCCTCTACATTACAGTCGGCCACCTTCGTATATGTCTGGAAGGGAAAATTCAAATATAGTCACTCGGATACTATGAATAGATAATGTATGTGCAGGGGAGCAACTATACCTGCAGGAACCGAGAAGTGCCTGTCGTCGACTCTTCTGCACATTCTCCCACCCCGTCCGAGGATGATGATCCAATGGGACTTGCCGATGGATTCGTCGCTCCAGCTCCACCAGAGTCCCCCCCGCCACCGGAGCCTATTCAGAGATCCCGACGTGCCACGGCCGAAGAAGTTCTTGACGAGGATGACCCGCAGAATTTCCAGCGCTTTGTGGACATCTTTCCGGGCAGTGACGCTGTGGCCGGAGAGTCCGAGGCTGGGAAACTGTTGAGACCTGGGGAGACACTCTTTGAACGCATGCAGAAAGAGTAAGAGATGGCGGGGGACTCGAAGTTCGCTCCCTTCATGAGCAGGGATAAATGGGACTTGGCAAAGTGGTTGTCAATGCCCAAAAATGTGAGCCAAACCGCCACCGAAGAATATCTGAAGTTGCCGGTAGGATGTGGGGACAGCGAGGGCGAGGATGTCGTAGTGGGCTGCGAGGGCGTACAGATCCAGCGGGAAGAGTGGCGCGTGGGACAAAAGGAGCGTGAAGAGCGGCGTCGACGGCAGGATCTGTAGGACGTGTGTCAGCGGATACGTGTGAAGAGTGGGTGCAGGCGCATGCGGTCGATTTGGGAGCTATGCCATATGTCGGCATCGCGTCAACTGCGTGGACGAGCGTGTCGAACGGGGGGGAGAACTGAGCGCATGACAGGTCGTGAATGGCGTGGAGAATGATATTGAGGACTGGCGAGGGCTCCGGGACATTCAAGACGGGTGGCGCGTCGCCATCCGACGGGGATATTGGGAGCATGGCGCGAAAGCGGTTTTCAGACGCATTGAGGAGCACGTAAGTGTTCTCAGGCAGCGCGACGTGATGGATTCGCGGCTCATTTGGGTGAATTGTCTGTAGACGGTCTGTAGGAACGTTGTCGTGTCTGTACTGGTCTGTACGTCCGCGCTGGTCTATGTCAGCAATCAATATCTACTCTACGGCAGATGGGCCATGTCTATGACCGCCAAAAGGCGATCTGATGATCTCCAAAGGCTGGCGTACACATATACAATACATGGAGGTACTGCGTTCTTGTTGCCTTCGACCAACAGCACACATAGAACGGGGAACTCACCCTACCCCAGGACAGGGGTCTCGACCCATAATAGCGGCTGGTGTAACTGTTCGAGGGATAGATGTCTGTTTAGGTTCTTTTGCAAGAATTAGCCCCGCTTGGGTGTCAAGAAACTAAATTCTGTTGACGATTGCACCGTCGGAGGTTGACTTTAAGAACTCAAAACATGTTTGCAGCTTCATTGCTGAGGCCCTACACACCCCACTTGACTAACAACTTCTTCGCACGTTCGCGGAAATTGTATTCAGCGTCCCCTCGGAGATCTTCCTTTATCTCGGAAATTTGGTGCATCACCTTTCCTATTCTGGTCATCTATACATTTAGTACGACAAATGAACAGAAGAAAACTTTGGAGAGTGACTGAAGAATCTTACCACAAGGTATTGGGCATCGATGTGGCCGGCATTTTCAACGGTAGTGAGGACCGCGTCAGCGGCCGGAATATCCTTTATTTTTCGGAAACGGAGTCAGCAGAAATGGGAGTTGCACTACAATACGAACATATTCCCTCGACTTCCCCGAGTTCTGCGCCGGAAGAAACCGCCACTGCAGCTGATGCCGCCAGACCCACACCTTGAATGCCTCAGGATTCTGAAGCACGGATTCTTTTTGTGTCCCGGACAATTTCTTCATCGCCTTGGACCAGATCGCAGCCCCTTCAGCAGTTGATTGGACTCTTGCTAAGATGTTTGGCCGCTAAATCAGCCCAGGAAACAGGGTTTGTCCAACACATACTTGCAATTTCCGCGATGTTCGCCTTGCCTTCGATCGGCGCAGACGCCACCTTGCGTCTCTTCGCCTTCCCAGCATTTTCGTCGTCGGTATCTGGCCGGGCTCAAAGTCAGTGTCTGGACGAAGGGAGGCTGTTGCTCAGAGAGACAGAGATATGACAATTGCAAGGACTTACCATCCAGGTTGCGCTTCACAGATTTTAATCCGTCATCCTCCAGGTCGGACTCCTCGGTGAGTTCAGACCCCCACATATGGTCATCATGTTCTGCGACCTGCGCCCCCATGGTCGCCGAGGCGGAAGACATTGCCACCACCCAATTCTCAGGAGACTGACGTGGCGGACGATAGTTGACAATAACAACAACAACAACAACCGCTACCACCACCACCCCGGTTTTTTTTCGTTCCGTTCCTGCTGAGCCTCAGGCAGTCTGCAGGGACGATAGTTCATCGCCTTGTTCCACATGGTCGCCCCATTGCCCCCTGCCCTTTGCCCCTTGCCCAATTGCCCAATTCGCCCCTCGCACTTGCCATTTTGATCATCCTCATCCGCACTTAATACCGCGCATCCAGCTCATGCTGCCTTTCCGACGCTCACAAACAACATCACATTGTTCCCATTCACCTACTCTTCTATTGGACACCTCTACGAGTCCGCAGACCGCCGGCGCCGTCACTTTTGCGCCCGCTACCTCGTCTTGGGGTTTTTCGGTCGACGGATTATGTAATGGGATCAACTGCACGGAAACACCCGGATATCACGCGCACTGGCCGGTTTAATCCGTCCGATTATGCGCCTTTTCTAACTCCGTTCTGACTAAGTTGTCGACCGGATTAGCATAGGCACCTTTTCTTTCATAAACTCTTTTCACTTGGGTTCGTCGAGGTACCTGTACCTAAGTATTAAATACGTAGACGAATATCACATTGTTAAATTGTTAAGTTGTCTAGGGTCAGGTGATCCGGTCACTTGGCCTCGTGGATGTGAGTCACGCTTCAACGCGTCACGGTCACTAACCTTGCATCTGGAAAACACTACTTGATTACCAGGTTCCTACCCAGCCGCGGTTTCGGGGTTTGTGGCAGTCTCCTACCCAGCCGCACGTTACGGGGTTGGTGGATTCTCAGTGCGGTATTTTACAGCGGAATATGTGTAGTAATACATTTCTTGTCATATGTGATCGCCCATCAATCCATCACTAGAACCTTAATTTTGCCAACCCCTCCACGGCGGCTGGCGTTTAACAAAGGTAAACAACATAGCCACCCAGCCCCATCACCGCCATCAGCTCCCGTCGGTGGCCCAATCAGTCTGTCAACAAACCCCGTCGCGTCGCGCTCTCCGCTCAGGACGCGTAAACACTCTGGAATTCCATGATGGCCTCTCACAATTTCGATAATCTCCTACTCAGTGAAATCCAGGACAAGGCCCAGACCGTTTTTGGTTCCAGACCATGCTTATGACAGCTCAAAGTCGTCCGCGCCATTCTTCAGAGCGACAGGGATGTCGCTTCTATTGCAGCTACGGGCTCTAGGAAGACCCTCACCTTCTGGATGCCCCTCTTATTTACCCCCGAGGCTATCGTGGAATTCCAGAGTGTTTACGCGTCCTGAGCGGAGAGCGCGACGCGACGGGGTTTGTTGACAGACACCAGGTACTTTGGAACATTCACACCGGCTTTGAAGATCTTCTCGATGGATTTCTCGGGGATTGAAAATATGACCCTGACCTGCCCTACACGATAACCTGTCAATAGGAGATTCTTGAGTAGATTTTCATAGATGAAAACAAGAACTTACCGTCAACACTTGTGTCCTTCCCATCCCCATCATTTACCAGGACTGTGTCAAACCGAGCTGGAACATGTGCCCCCCGAGAATTTTTGCCTGCTGGCTTGACGTGAACCGAGTCGACGATAACATCAGGAAGGCTCTCTGTTACATACTTGATTTTGTGGTAGACAGGCACCGCACGGAATGGCATCGAAAGATTTGAAGAGTAAGTTTCGACTTCCCGGGCCGAAAAACCGGGGTTATTTGTGGCAACAACATAGCGGGCAATCGCATCCCTGAAATACGTCGCTCCATAGTCTTGTACCAGTGTATTGAATGATACAAATTTCTGGCTTGGATGCTTGGTCATTTTGAGAGAACGGGAATATTCGATTCCGGGTGGTACAGTGGGCGTCGAGGGCTGACCCAACTGTCGCCATTGGATAAATTTAGCATGGAGTAAGATCTTCTCTTTCCGCTCAAGCCACTGCGTCATCTGGGGATACTCGTCCTTGTGGTTCGTGGCACGGTAAGCATCCTTGGCAAGGTCGATGTGGAGCCGCTCTGTGTATTCTGTGTTAAAGTTATCCGTTGTTCCAAAACGAGTGATCAAGAGCTTATAGTGGCGGAGAAAATGAAGCTTCGGAAGGTTGAAGTTCGTTCGGATGCCCAGATCCACAAAGATATCCTTGTTGTCGTGGAATCGATTCAAGGCATCATCCAATTGGGCCAGAGTTTCATCCGAATGGATTGGGTATTGCGCCAGATAAAGAAAATCAAGCAGTGCACGGATGGACCGGATCAAGCGAACATTGGATAGATTATCCGGAAGAGGGATGTCGATAACGATGCCGAGGAGGAAACGACACATCTGGTCATGCTCTTGACCAGTTACGCGTGAGATATGGCTGATGCCATTCATAAATATCCGAATATTATTCCGGCGGCCTGACACTTCTTCACAAACTCCGCAGGATCATCATCGAAGGCGGCAAGGGCATCAAGGACCGCACCAAGGTCACGGAACTCTGGCTCCCCTTCGACAGGTGACGCCCCCAGTCCCTTTGCTGTCTCGGGACATTCTGGGCAGTCCATGTTCTTCACGCATGTCACGAGGACCTGTTCTGGGTAGTCACCAACATATGCCGCAAGGATAGGATGTCCTCGCCGAGCTACTCCATCGCCGCTGACGACGGTTATTCCATCAACACCTGCTGTCTTCAAGGGCTCCATAATCTTGGACATGCATGCATGAAAAAGATTTGCAAGAGCCCGTCGACGTGAAGATTTGTTGGTGATGTGCTCCAGCTTCGATGTCGGCAGGTACGCAAGCAAGATCTGAGCTTGGCGCGATGGCTTTCGACGGATGTCCTTTGGGATATTACCAATTGTGAGGTATACTGGGTAGGCAGTACGGTTGCGGAATAGCGTCAGAAGGGTCTTGTCGGAGGAAATGATGACAGGAATGATGGTCGCGCCCTTGCGCTTTTTCTCCAACTCGCGCTTGGAATAATTGTGAGCTGACATTTGTATTGAATAGCAATCTGCCAAACGTACCTGGGTCGCCCACCACCACTTTCCCGTATGCATGTCATGATACAGGCGAATCGTTTCGTCTTTATCAGCATAATGGCGCTCGGGCGCAAACTTCAGGTGCGCCGCAAACTCTGGATCGCCATAAAGTGCCTTTATACACTCTAGGATATCACGGAAATAGACATCGTAAGCCTCTCCAGCAACAATAATCTCTTTACGCCTGAACTTCGGTCTTCCAGGCAGCTTTTTATCGATAATATTATTCAATTCTCGGGTATTCTTATATGATAAACCCAGGAGTTCTGTAATCTGGGAAACTCGGTCAGGTCTGTTTTGAGCACTCTGTAAAACTGCCGACTCACACCGGTGATTTTCAACAAGTCCGTGAAGGCAGTTGACCCCGGCCCCCGCAATTTTGCCCATCGAGCTAATTCCCACTCCAACTTTGAGGCAAATGGGGCCCAGATATTGTCCGGATCACCTATATCTTTTCTATAGCGCTCGTACCCTGGTTCTCCCTTGCGCAGTGGCGCCCCAGCATCACCATCAGTGAATTCGACGATTATGGCGCTCCCATGCACTTGCCGCTCTGCCGCATCACGGTCCTCTCGTGCCGGGACTTGAGGATCCGCCTCAAAATCCTCCGCACGATCCGGCATTTCGGGCTCCTCCCTGAGACCAGGGAAATCCTCGTTGTCGACCACACGAGGCTCCCATCTCCCTGCCAAATCTATTGATTCCTCATCACCGGACTCGGAGTCTGAATCCGAGTCGAAATCATTGGCATCCTTCAAGTCTGGCAGGCCATCGAAGTCATCCAGAGCATCGTTTGAACCGGCTGGCTCCGCATCCTGGTCCATGTCAAAATCCTCTTCCACGTAAGTTCCGAAATAATCGCCAACAAATTGCGCAGGTGGCCGATCTTCTTGCTCAGAATCGGAGGTGGGCACCCATGATTTATTCGCCTCATAGATCTCCTCGCATCGAGAGTTTCCTGTATGTTGGAGGTGGTTTGTATATCCCCCGAGACTAAAAGCCCGATTGCAGCCAGGACAGAACACCATTTTGGCGGGATAAAAATGCACGGAATGTGTTCTGGGTACTCTCTTCGGACTTGGAATGCCGATGTGTCGTCGGCTACGGATGTATGCGCGTGATCCCCAAACCCCAAAATTTTCGTAAGTCCGAACACACACGTACACACTTTGGCTTTCTCCCTCCATTCTCATTATCTTCCTCTTCTTAATATCTCTCCTTTCATTACAGTCCTTATATCCAATTCCTAATTGAACCCCTTAGAATGTCTGACTTGGGCCTTACACCAGTATCCCCCTCACGAGTGCTGGAAGAATGTTGACTTCGATAAATTTGCACGCTGGTGGAATGGGCAAGTAAATTTCCAATCTCGCATCATCACCTAATCCAATCTACGCCTTTACTACAAAATCCCCCAACACCTTGAAGCGCACCACAAGAAAACTATCTTGTGGTCCTCGGAACGATCTACACTTGCCGCGGGTGCAAATTTTGCTGCGCGCCAAGAGTTTGTCGACCTCCTCAATGCTGATGATAATTATGCCAACTTGCTTCCTGCAATCCAATTTACCCCCGTACCCGATGGCGAACTCGATCTTTCGAATGGAGGTGGGTGGCGAGTTAGTTTTGCAGTCATCCACTCAAAACTTTGACAGCACTCGAGCAATCAACGGCCTTTGATTCAATGGCCGGGCGCCCGGCCGATGGTGATTCTGGGTTCGTTGAATGGGAACCGGAAGTCAATCCGACTCATTTCAATCACGGCGTACCCGAAATGCCACTCACTCCGCCACCTGTCCCGCCTTTACGCCAAATTGAGCGGCAAACACGGTTGCCCGGTGCTTCGGAGCCAGCACCTACAAAATCCCGAAACGGCAAAAGGTGTGCACCATGTGTGAAGGCGTATTGCCTTCAGCGACACCTGTGCGACGGGAGTGGTGGGCAGAATCTGTGTAAGTGCGGTCATCCTCCTTTGGCGAATGGGGAACGGGTAAGGATCTCGGAGGACTGATTTGCAGTGACCAGTGAATTTTTGCGTTGACTTATAGATTTTTTCACAATGTGCATTTGCATGAGATCTTTAAAGATCTTTACAGCTCTTTGCGGAACTTAGGGCGCGGCCAATTTTTTTTTCCTTTTTGAGCTGTTTTTGATCATTTCAGCCAGAACAGCTGTTCTGACCTCAATTCTCAGCGTATGTTTCTGAAAACTATATGAGCAGAATCACACGACAATTCCTCAGGGCATGACGTCCTCAGAATCTTTCCATACCGCCGGTAGTAATTATGATATATTATTTTGCGTGTTTTGCGGAGATCATCTCTTGTGTCGTGATTTGAAGGTTGTGTGGGATGTTGTATGGCTCTAAAAACACTTATTTGGATGGCAGAGGGCACATCGTCCTCGTAATTGAGGTATGGCCGTCATCCTCCTGCTTGATCCCAGGATCAGCAGCAGAGGCGGAGATTAGGCTGGTGATTTCTTCCAGCGCAGGCTCAGTTGCACGTGCGAGGAGGACGGTGCGAACTGCACTGAAGGATGAGTCGAGGTTGATAAGGAGGAGATCCTTATGGGTAGTTGCATCGACAACGACACCCATCGCAGTGAGCCTCGATACGGCAGCAGCCATAGTGCGGATATAGACGGTGATGTCCTTAGAAGGATCATGCCGAACGGCGTTGAGCTCCGCACGAGCAACAACACGGTTGGTCATGTTCGACTTCTCGAAGTGACCCTTGAGTGCTTTCCAAGCCTCAGTAGCAGAGACCTGGTCTTCGACTAGATGCTGAAAGTCATCGCTGACCTTTCCATACAGGTACGGAACAAGCATGCGATCAAGGGCGATGTTGTCTGCATCTGTGCCAGGCCCAGTGCCATCCTGGACCCAAAGAGCATCTAGTCCCAGCAAGAAGACTTTCACATTCTTCCCAAACTTCACCCAGTTGGATGAGTCGAGAGTGACAGTGAGCACAGACGTAAGAGCAGAGGTGATGTAGGGAGGGGACATGTGATCTGTGACACGTGATGTGTGATGTGACAGAAAAGCGCAAGAGGAGGTTATCCAGAAGGTAAAGGATGAATCCACCCAAAGACAGACAGATTTTTGAAAGAAAAGAGGCAGAGGAAGATGATATGAGGTATAGAAGACTCTGAGACAGGGCCCGTAACCTGTTGCAATGAGATCACCAGATGGAAGCCGAAAAGGCAGATATAGCACCATAAGCTTTGAACAACTTGAATGCATGGAACGCGTGTGTTGAAGTAGGAATATTGTTCCCTTCACACTATCGGCAGAATAGCTCAGTTGGTTAGAGCACCAGTGGCGCAATCACTTGGAGGTCTCAGGTTCAAATCCTGGTTCAGCCATTTTTCCAACATGGTAGCATCAACTCACAGATGTAAGACAGAGACTTCGTTTGAGACTTCTGCATTCTGGAGTGCTTAAGGAAAAATGGTGCCCCCCTTTGTGAGTTCCCAAGAGCCAATAGTGCTCGGGCACTGGGGGAGTGTTGAAGTAGGACTGGGGACTCAGGTTAGTTGTCTTGTCTCTCTCTTCAATTAGAGTTTCTCACTGTTGACTCAGACCACTGTGCTTGCCTGATTCTAACAGCGTGACTCTTGCGTTGCATGTGGTAACACACTTTGAAGCTAGTGTGATCATCAATGAAGGTAATACGATGCTTCCACCCCTCACGAGTGTGCAGCTTGTATTCCTTCAGATCAGAATGAATGAGATCAAGAGGATGTTCAGAACGATGACCACGCTTTCACACGGTCACAAGATATATAAAGCTGGTAAGGCCGACAAGCGGCACGGCCCGCTACCAGATTAAATCCCTCACACTCGTTGGATCACTTTGACGCACCTAGTCAATGGCCTACATTGTCTCTTATGCCTCAGACCGACGACGGATGTGGACTCTGGAGTCTGCGCTCATTAATCATGACTCATAGGACCGTCCGAGTTGCCAAAAGAGTTCTTCGGGGGTGGGTCGAACATCTTCAGCAGACTTTTCGCAACCAGGTTCATGATGTGGTCGAAGCAGCGGGTGCGATCCTTCTGGGCATCGAAGGCGATAAGTCGGGACTCGAGGGCATGGGCCATGGCATCATTGGCTGAGGCGTTGTCGCAGGTGATACTGAGGACTTGGCCATCGATGGCGAAGTCTGTTGCAACTGTCTGAATGATGTCAGCAAGATTCTCGCTGTTGTGTGACTGAGAAGACGAGTTTAGAATTGTTCCAGTCCATAGGGAGGATAAATACCTTTGGGACTTCTACAAAATCCAACAGACAATTGATCCGCTTGCCGTCTTCCTCCCAGTGGCCTGCAACGGCTATGTAGGCGCGATGATTCGGCGAAGTCCAAGCATCTGTCTCGAGGCTGACACGTGCCAGCGTGTTCTGGATGAGTGGTTCATATGTACTGTGCCATCTCTGTAATTCTGCTGTGAGCAAAAAGTCTTTCCATTCAATTCCTTTGCGCAGTTATGCAAATGGCCTTTGGATAGAAGAAGTCCTGGAGGAGCTTAGCGATCTCACATTTTTGGAAGAACAATGTATCGCCCGGGCCCGAGCGACGAGATGCATGTACAAGCTCACACTGGGACCCACGGGACAGGTAAGCGGGGGAAAGCAGACGGAAAATATGTTATTCTTTCTGCAAGCTCGAGTGGCCGCGTCAAAACGGCGCGAGCGCGAGCAGGTAATTGAATTTTTAGATCTTTTTATCTTGAGAACACAGTTGTGCTGACTGGTAATTCAGTAGCCCCAATGCCTGTCCACGCGATCCAGTCAGACAATGCTTCATTGGCGGCTGCAGGTAAGTCATTTATCTGCTCCATTCCCTTTGCGCGCTAACTAAAAATTCAGGAGCATCGATCCCTGTCCACGAGACGCAGTCTGATATTATTTCTTCTGCTCCGATGGCTCCAACAACTGCGCAATCGTCAGGGCTGTCGATGGCCGAATTCCAACCCACCGTGCCGTCCGACTCGACATTTGATTTGTTAAACAACTTCGACTTCTGATGTGTGATCTCGAGGGCGCGAACAACGGGACCTCTTCTTTCGCGCGGGATCCCGCTACTGCTGAGTTGTTTGCATATGATCCAGCATTTGACCCCAGCTTATTTGCGGACTCTAACATGCTCATGCCTTCGAGTGCGCCCCCCGCGGATCACCTTCAAGATTTTATGGATTTATGTGGTACCTCTGGCGCTTTCTTTGACACCGGGGCCACCGCCAATTCCGGGTCGTTCACCGCTGGGTCTTCCGATGAGCCGCTACCATTGCTTCCTCTACCCCCACCCGAGTCGCCTCCTGCGCTGTCACCATCTGTCGAGCAGGCATCGGAACCAGGCCCAAGTGCCCCGAGATCACGCCGTGCTCAAAAAGAAGTTGATGAGGCGAATATTCTCCATACCACGCGTCCTCGAGCCCCCAGCGCACGTAAACGGTCTGCAGACGGCGAGGACATCTCAAGCCGGCCGCAAAAAAAAAGCAAGGTATAGTTTTCTACTTCATTTATTCGTTTATACAGTCTGAATTATTCTTGTTTACAGTGACACGCGGCTGAAGGGTTACAGTTGGCCTTAGATTATAAAATCTGTTACTTGAATTGACTTGACTTACATAACTTGACTCTTTCTCTCTTCATGAAGTTTGAGCAAACCTTGAGGACCCAAGTCGCTCACTCCTGCGACGGCTCGAGAAGCAATGCCGAAGCCGGCACAGTGATAGCTGGATCGGAATGTGCCGCCTTTGCTGGCAAGCACGGCACATTGTCCGGCAAATGTGCCGGGCTTGAGTGAATGTGCCGTTCATCCGGTGGAATGTACCACCAACAGAATGTACCTACGGCAAGAGTTTCGTTGATCCCGCCCCCAAATCCACCTTGGTCCTGTCGACTTTACCACCTCCATTGTCGTCGTCGATGTCCGCTGCCACGACGACCCCATCGTCTATTGCTCGCCCAGCTTCTGTATTCTCACGGGCTACTCTGAGCGCGACGTCCTCGGCCGCAACTGCCGTTTTCTCCAGGCGCCATCCGGTGCGTCGCCGCTCCCCCTTGCCAAGGGCGACCGACGCAAGCACACAAGTGCGACCGCCGTGCACACAATGGCCAAAGCTATCACCGGCCGCAAGGAGGCCCAGGTCAGCGTCGTCAACTACCGCAAGGACGGAAACGCGTTCGTCAACCTGGTCAGCGTCGTGCCCCTCTTCGGTGAGCACGAGGGCGACCCCCACGGCGATGTCATCTGGTGAGTCATAGGTTTGTACGTCAGTCCAATTCGAGATTCAGGGTGCTGACGTATTCAGTGCTTATACGGTGTATGCTTAAATTAGAAATGAACGACGAGACGCCCCGCCCAAATGTACTGCGTACCTGACGATCGAGCTCGAACAATAGCATTATAACTGTGACATCATTATCGGATCTGCGAGTCCGTATTAGTCGCTTAGACATATTGTCTCACTTGGTGGTGCATGGATCTGCTGATCAGTATTTCGGCTATTCTGAAAGTCGTTTTTCTCCCGTGTCCGTGTTAGCGTGGGGCCAGGTCCGGTCTAGATCTGTGACAGACGATATTAGTACCTGAATTAGATCGTTTTTTCTTTTCTTGATGTTTTTTTTTTTTTTTTTTTTTTTTTTTTTTTTTGTGGGGCAGATGTCTGACATCTTTGTTCTCCTATAATGTCCGTTTGCGATCCGCCAGGTCTGCGTTTAAAGCGCTCGGTACATGCTGCTTTTTTCTGTGCCCTTTCCCATTGCCTGCTCGATCGTCTCCATATCTTTCCATGGTCAACAAGCCATCCTCCGGTGAGCGTAGTATGTGTCATTCCTGTTCAAGCAACAACACCGATATGGTTCCAGTATATTCCCGCCGCGTCGACTCTGGCTTGTACGAGAGAGTAGTAGATCAGCTGGTCGACATGGGCCAGCGAGCTCTGGCGAACGTGGACTATGTTATCGACTTCAGTGAGGTAATATGATACTTATCAGTCTGTGCTGGCTTTTTCGCGTCCCTCGTTTTAGATTTTTCCAGAGCCAAAATTCCGTTTTTTCTCCCGGCCCAGAGCGTTCCGACTCGCTGCCCAAGCATTTTTAGCCTCAATGGAACACAAATGGCGCCTTGGTCGCACATCGCGCTTGACATGAGGAGGCACATCTTTCCAGTACCTTCCTTGAGAGACCCAGTCCCGTCAGTCAAATGCAGCCATGGTGGAGACTGGTCGTGAAAAGCTTGGCAAAAAAAGAGATATTTGCCGGTTTGAAATTCACCGTAATGCCTGGCGGAGGAGGCTCCCAGTGGAACTCAAGAGGACAGTCATCTGCGGCTGCGACTCGGGCATAATCTGAAATGAACACTTGACCAAATGAACACTTAAAATGGAGGTCACAGGTCGCAGCGCCAAATGAATTGATGGGAAATGAATGCTTAGGGTCACTGGTCACAGGCCCTGAATACTTGGTCGAAATAGTACAGTAGAGCTTCTCACTCTGTCTCGTCAGCCCTTTTATCGGTCTTTCTGAATACACATTATTCCATCTACATCTCATACTGCAATGACCGATGGCCACCTTCCAAGCCAGTTCGCCGCAGAGGATGTCGTGGCCCTCCAAGAGATCGTGCAGCAGTACCGTGATGGGGGGATTGAGCGAGACGACGTCGTTGCCTCCCTCTCCACGAGTATCGCGGCGGTTTGCACCCTACGCCAGATCCAGTTCAAGTCCGACCTCATCCTGCCGTACCTCCAGCAGCTTACTGCCCACGACGACGAACAGAAGAGTGCCGGGGATCGCGGGGGGAACGGCTCTGGCCCACCGAACGGTGGGGACGACGACGGCGATGAGGGCGACGGCCATGACCAGGACGACGAGGGCGAGGACGACCGCCTTCGGGGTCCCTCGCCGACCGTCTATCCGACACAGCTGATGATGATGAAGGTCCGTGCAGTGTTGCAGTTAAGGGTCTTAATAAGGGTTGGTTTTGAAACCAAGGCCTTAAGATATATTAAGGGTTAATTAAGGGTGTGTTTTTACGGGCTAAACTAAGGGTTAATTCCCAAAACGGCAATATAGTATTTACCCTTCAAAGTCGTCACCGGAACCCTCCAGAGCCCCCGCATCGGGTTCCTCGTCACTGCACTCAACTGCAAGGAGCTCCATGTACAGCCCTTCCTCGGACACTACTCGAGTGTGACGAGCCGGCTTTCCGATTGGGCGCGAGATGGTGCCGCCGAATAGATTTGAGTAGGGCTTCCACCCGTCCGGCTTTGCGACGGGTCGACGGGCCGTCACGACGGGACGGGACCCGTCCGTTCAGTACTTCAGTGTCAGGTTTAGACGGCCGGGTACGGGACGGGTGGACCCGTCAACGGGGCACCCGTTACCCGTCCGTCGACGGGTTGACGGGTCAACCAAAGACAGTGAGATTCATCCGCTCCACCCAGATTTACAGTATGTTGCTGATTGAACTTGGAGACAATTTTCATAGCATTATGTAAAATTCTGCCGTGCCGATGTCACCATGAATGCACAGCAGTGCACAAAGCTACTGTGAGACCCTAGTCCGATCGGGCTGTAACGAAGCAAATTCATTTCAAATGGAACATCTTATGGGGTAAATGGACAAGAAATAGGGAAACTTGCATTGTATGGCTTTTTGACACTGACTTTCAACCCGCTCTCAAAACCTCCCCCGGAGAAATTTTATGAATGATTACATATCCTTGCCTTCGAGAGTGAGAAATGAGAGATCGCTGCAGGTAAAGCGGACGAGGTACAGGTTGTCCAAAAGCGAGCTGTCAATCGCAGTAACCAGCTCAATAATGGGACCCAAATGAAAATATCCAAACACTGTGGGCAAAATTCAAGTCCGACATAACAGACCATGGTAAATACTGTCATTCCCAACTGATTTAATTCAATATTCCAGGGAAACCTTTGCTGAGCCTGTCGTTGCATGGGACTGTGAGACTAAAGAAGAGGTTCTATTGCGTTCGTACGGGTTACTGTTCGCTGGTGATAATCCGATGCAAGCGGAACTTTGTAGCTGTGCTGGGCTCAGCTCCAATTTCTTCTGTCGAACATGTAAAGCACTCTCTGCCATCCAAGCCCCAGAACGCAGATCCCACAGGTTTCCCCGTGCCCCACGATAGACCCCAGACAACAGAAAGCAGCAATTCCGGTGACCTAGAATCAGTCAGCTCCGATTCAGACAGTATTTACCCTACGGACGTCGCAGCGGAAAAGCGTAAAACTCTTGTAGGACATCATGCACATATTTTCCAACCAGAACAATAGTTGCGTGCTCGTGTATAATGGCCTTCAGAAACTCAACACTGGTGAGTTCAACCACTTTACTCTGCACTTTCGGTACAGTGCGGAATTACTTTTCCAAGAGCACCGTGCGCAAGTTGAGGACCGCTGGCCATGGTGACGCCTGGCACTCCAACAAGGCATGTTCCGGAATTTCAACTGCGGTTGTACCGAAACGGCAGAGGCGCGCATCGCGGGGCACTGGTAGGTGAGCATGTCAACATACCGTAACCTTTCTAAGGCAAGTAGATGGGTCGACAGCATAACGGAAGTCAAACCTTCACGATGACTTGCTGTCGTAACCATGGAGAGAGTGCCTCATATAAAGGGTTTTTTGAGTGGAAGGTTTGTCCTTTTGAAGTTCGCGCCTTCCGTGCAACATGTAGAGTTTGTCTGATTTGTCGGCTTCCTGCTGCAGCCAGTTCTCGGCGCACTTTTCGCCCAGTTTCCGATATGCATCAAGAGTTTTCTCGGTAGAATATCGCGAAATCGAGCGGTGGAATCGAGAACGGCATCTTCTTCGCGGCAACGAGCACATCCGCTGGCACGAGCAAGGTGAGATAGTTTGAGCGAGAGGAGAGATCCCAATAGCCAAGACGCAGCAGAAAGCGACGGATTCGAAGCGGCATGACAGTGAAGAGGGTTACAAGCATGGATTGAGAATGAACATTCAGCCGCAAGAAACTGGTCATTGATCAAGAAGTCCGAGTCTCCTTTTAGAAGGTCGTGACATCTGTCCAAAACTCGCTTGCGTTTGGGTCAATCTTATTGATCCCCGGGTCCCACGCCGCATAGATACAACAGCTCTGCGCTCTTCGGTGCTCGCGAGCGGCGAGGTGGAGCGGCGAGGTGGCACCAATAGCCGCCATGAGTGTCTCGGCCGAAAGGGAACCGGGCTCCAGGCAGAGATATATAGAACAGGTTTCCGCTATGGCTGTTATCTCAAAATGCCGAAAGTCAACGGGGCTTTACTTCCGAACAAGGCAAGATAAAATATCTCGAGAAAGTCGAAGGCTCACCCCCTCTAGGCTTGTCTCAGCTGCAAGAGAAGGAAGACTCGATGCGATCCCCATTCACCGTGTCTCCAGTGCAGGTTACCGGTTAAATGATCCAATGCGATTGTATTAACATTTTAATACAGCAAACACTCTGAGCATTGTGAACGGCCCACAGCGGAACTAGTAAGGGTTTCCAAACGGAAGTCAAAAGCAAACACTGACATCGGTTCGTCCTCTGTATCGACGTCCCAAATGGCTCGCCAAATAATATCTTTGATCCAGATGGAATCACCGCAGTGCTTGCCAAGCTTAATGAACGCCTTGACTTTGTAGAAGCAACGATCTTTGGATGGACCTTGCCAATCGAACAGGTTCACCATAAAGAAACTTCGCAAGATTTCCAGGAAGAAAATCCTTGGGCAGAAGCCCTGGCTCGCCGTCGCAGGGTTGCGAGCCACTGCCTCATACCCTAACAGCACCCAACGAATTTTATGCGGTCGAACAATGCCCTGTGCGTCTCGTTTTCGTTTACAGACCCCCTTTCCGTGCATGATTTTTCTACCCCTAGGAACATTGTTGCGAGAGATGAGTTCGTACACATCAAGTTTCTTTAGGGAGGTGAATTCGGACTCCAGGGCTCTTTGCCATTGAGGGGCCTCATCTGATTCAAGGGCAACTTTAAGGGTGGGCGTGTCGTCAGGGTATGTGAGGTCCAATCCATTCTCGAGGACTGCTGCTAAGGTGGCCAAGTCGTCTTCACCAAGGGTTGCATTATCTCTTGTTTCTGGATCGAACTGATTCGTCTCACGAGCAGCAAGTTTCGCCTCTCGGCGTGCTTTACGTTCCTCCCGGACACGAATACCACTGGCCTTGGCTTCCTCGACCGCAATTTCGGTACGAGTTGGTCCGGGTCCCTTTCTCTCGCGCGTGGACCGACGGGCAGGTTTAATTTCGGGTGCCTGTTTCCAAGGAGGTCGGTCAATTCATCTCTGACATTTCAGATTGAAATTGATGGTGCTCCTGAAGACAACGGTATTCAAATATTTTCTGGCCTTTGAATCGTCCCATTAATGGTGTTGAAAGGTCGCCATAATCTGGTTCCGGCTCATCTGTAATTTCTCTACATGTGTTCCTGATTCTCTTGTAGGTCTCTGGCACTCGGCCATACAGTGTGTGCTTTGCATGTGGTGAACAAATCTCTTTCTACCCTATCAATGCGGGTGTCCTAAAAACAGATTTAGATCTACTCGATGACGGTCACTGTCTATGGTGAAGAACATATACTAAACCCACCGCGCTCACTCGGTGGGATTATTTTATGTGCTACAGCCACGAACTCCGTGGTGCAAGTGGGTTCTCTCGTCCTAGTTGGCTGGCCTGCGTCTTGACTACAATCCACATATTCTTTGGAAACAGGATCCGAGTTCTGTCAGGACGGCGTGCTGCGCCACGGGCGAGTTGAAGGATGTCGGCGGGGCGGAGTTGGCGCTGTACACCGAGACTGGAAGAAAAATAAACGAGTTAGTAAGGGTGAAGAAGGGAAGGGGAGGGGAGAGTGATGAAGAGAGCGATGCCGGAGAAGACGATTCGGAGCAATGGGAGCAGCAACCACTGCCAATCACCTATGAGGAGAGGTTATCAAAGCTGGCTGTCAGAAGAGAGCAGGCGGCAGAAAAGCAGCGGGTGACAGAGATGCGGAGTGCCGAGATGCGTCTAGGAGGACAGATGGATAGCCAGAAGGGTGAGTCTTTTTTTTCGTGTTGGATCCGGCTTATTTTATTGTTCTCAGGCAAGAAAAGAGGTTCATACAATGTTGGTGGCCCCTCCAAGCGAAGCATTCAAGAAAAGTCGAAGAAACTCCGAGACGACTTCAGTAACGGAGTTCTCAACATTTCTGCGACTGAACTTGACCGCCAAATCAAAGCCCTAAAAGCGCAGGGATCCGGATCACAGTCTGCTGGGAAGCAACCAAATCTAGCCAGCATGTTCTCCAAGTCCACGGCCAAGCGCCCTCGCACCGTTTCCATCTCTTCTGATGACATCGAGATCATTTCCCCGCCTGTCGATCCCCAATTCCCTCCGTCTAAAGGAGCTAAAACCCATGATCCTTCACCTGATACATCAGCATCTACCCATGTGCCGCAGGGAACACATCCAATGACGAGTACGGGGGCAGCGGGTGAGCTTCCTCTGCATGACCTGTATGTAGGATCATGTATACTCATCCTTTAAACATAGATCCCCCTCCAGACGAACCTATCTCTGCCGCAGAAACACTTGCGCACCTTCAAGACGACATGCAGACTGCCAATCTATCTCAGCCGGTCTCCGAGCGCGTTTTGGATGAGAGTATTGAGGATGGAGGGGAAGCGGATGAGGGAGCTGCTCTTCTGGATGACGAGGTGGATCAAGGCGACGAGGATGATGAGCTCCATCTCGACGCGGAACAACAGAGTGCGGAGACGACCTCCAAATCTGTTAATGCCCAGTGGCTCGAAACCGCGCTCGAGATGGTGAAGAAGCAGATCTCGAAACATGAACAACCCCAAGTCTACAAGGACGGGCAGCTTTGGATCTATCCCAAGGATCCAATCTTCGCTCTACGTGATGCTGCGACGACCAGTGTATATTCTCCGGACGCACTTTACCAACTCCCCATATTTCTTTGGCTGCCCGACTATCTACCAGGTCATCCCAACCGATTCAACTGTGAATGCGGAGAAGCACTGAATAAACACAGTCAGTAATTCCCGGATTGTGTCGAAACACATTCTTGACCCAATACAGGCTACAACACCAATCCCATTGCCCGACGAGTGTGCACGACATCGGGTTCTGACTACTTCCTACTCACAAAGCGGTATTATTGTCCGCAGCGTGAGGGAAACATTCACGGATGCGGGAGGACATATCAGGGCTCGGATCCATGGATTCTCTCTCAGCTGCCTCGGTTCGTTCAAGACCGCTTTTCCGGTACGCTTTCCTATTTTCTATGGTGCTCGTCTCTAATTCATTTACTCTTAGTTGCTATCAGTCATCGTTCTGCCCTCGATATATCACAAATGGCCACGATGAAAATCACTTTCGCTGGGCGATTCGGCGCGGACCCGTTCTCAAAGATGGTCTGCGAGCTCAAGTATCTTCGTCACAGCCGTCTAGAAGCGATGTATCTGCACGCAGCTTTACGCTACGGACTGCGTGGTACCGAACAAATCCCGGCATTCTCTGCATTCAAAAATCCGATGGGTTTTGCTGGGTATGCACCTTCGACAAAGTATCTCAAGAGCATGTTTACATCTTGGTTTGCTTCACATCGGCTCTACATTGACCGAATCATGTCATCGCTATCGGGGAGGGTTATAAAGGCTGACCATACGTTCAAAGTATGTCAATTTCCGCACTCTGTTCCCACTCTAAAAGTATCCGTAGACAGTAGACCATCAAGGCCGTCTCCCCGGTGGAGAGGCTATCCATACTGCCCTTTATGACGCTGTCAATGATGTTGAAGAGGTCCGATTTTACGGCCTCACCCTCACACAAGGTTTTGCACCGCTCCAAGGGATGTACGAGCGTCTCCAAGTCGAGCTTGCACGTCACGGAAATCCTCCGACCGAGGCCATTTACACTGACAATCCTCGTCGTAAGTTTCTATTTTCCCATTTCTACGTACTGCATATCTGAAACCCCACAAGTTGAACGGAACTGGCACGAAACGGTCATACCATCCCTCAAGCGGAACGTGGAGCATATCGTTCACAACCCGTTCCGAGAACTCCCTGAGTTCAAAATTTCAGGCCCTTCTCTGTTTGCTAGCTCGCCAGACCGCATCAACACGCTCTGTGACGAGATTCTCCAATCGCTTCTGGCGGACGATTCGATATACATTGCTCTGTCCCTCCAGCTCAGTGGCAACAACATTACCGCTATCCAAATTCGTACAGAATCCCTAATCCTTGTTTTCGATGTATGCTACTGTTACAAATGATTCACACTAGGCTAACTATTTTCTAGGTCACCGTTCTCACAACACACATCCCACTTGCGCTTAAATCGGTTCTCAGCA
This sequence comes from Mycena sp. CBHHK59/15, assembly GCA_029204085.1. Classification (NCBI taxonomy): domain Eukaryota; kingdom Fungi; phylum Basidiomycota; class Agaricomycetes; order Agaricales; family Mycenaceae; genus Mycena; species Mycena sp. CBHHK59/15. Next base: position 54,618 of record JARGXW010000613.1, read on the forward strand.
ACCCGCGAATCATCAAATTTGGGCACGACATCAATTCCACCGCCAAACGGCTCTCATCTGCGTGGAGGTTTGTCATCCCAACGTCGAGTCTCGTTGATCTTGCCAAATTGGCCAAGTTGAAAGGTGCTTCGGCAGACACAAACTGCTCAATCTCGACCTTGTGTGGTGCTGTCTTGAACTTTCAGGTCAGCAAACTCGATCTGTCCACTCCGCCTCCACCAGTTGCCTCACAACTTGCTGATCTCGCGTGCGAAGTCGACTGTGCTTGGTCAATTCAGGTCGCCCTGATGAAGCTGGGCTCAGTGGGCATCCCGCTCCAGCCTAGCCAAATGCGCGCTGCCCAACCTGTTGCGTTGGTCATAGGAAACAAGACGCAGGCATGGGGAGAGCTTGTCGAGCACAATGGCTCTCTTATTGTTCCGAACACTCAGCTCAGTAAGAGTGTGCTCTTTGGTGCGCAGTTCCCCGGGCTTTACAATGTGTGAGAATCGGAATGCTGAACTCCAGTATCCTGTGAATCACCTCGAAAAGTGCATGATACCCTTCGGGAGTTGTCTTCTCTTCTTGCGTGCCCCCCACATGGCATTTGCGGCAGAACTTGTTGCCTTTACCACCAATATGTCCACATATTTCACTCTGCATCGGGTTGTCGGACGGCGCACAGTTGCAATGAATACAGAATCGCGTGGTCTTGCCATTTTCATCCTGGACACGAACCGGATTGGAATGTGTGTCTCTGTCGCAAACACATCACACGATCAATGAAACATGTATCGAAACAAAAGCGCGATACTCACTCGACAGCAGCTTTAAATTCCTGGAATTGCTGAGCCATTGAGGCGTGCGGAGAGGTCGAGATGAAATGAACATGAAACTCTTGCTGGAGCAATTTCGCGGAAGGGTGCGATTCGTCATATATGCATTTAGATGCTTGTTCCAGGACTTTGACCTGTTCCCGGAGGCATCATCTCCAAAGAAGTCAACCTGTGTCACATACAATGGGTCCCCACCCGCAATTTCTCGTTTGGGATTGGGCATGCGCTCAATATGGCCACTGTTTGTTGTTTCAACTAGGAAAGCTTTGAGGAAAATTCGCAGATAAAAAGCACAGTTGCGCACTGCTCCATTGGGGAATGAGCTTCTTGTCCTGCAAGTTGAGGTAATTTTCGGAGAGATCAGCGGCGGCAATGATGATGGTCTTGGAGTCGTCAATCGTTGCATGGCAGGTCTCAAATAAAATTAGGCCAGCACAAGCAGGAAAGGGCAAAACACACCTCGTTAATTGAAACCACAAACACATCCGCGTGAACCTTCCCGCAATACATCAACCAGCGAACAGGCACCACAAAATCCCTGTTCTTGAGGCGCGCGAGTTCATTGACATAGTAATGCGCAGTACCGGCATCGTACATGGGACTGAGGACATCAAGATCCATAGTCTTCCGCCATTTTAGCGCATGCCAGATCTCCCGCACCACTCCATCATCTGGAATCTCAGGATACACATGCATCTGAGCTCGGACAGCCGGGTTTGCCCAATCCTTTTTGAGACTCAGACTGTGAATTGAATAAGAAACGAACAGGTCACACACCTGGGCGATTATCGTGCGAGGATCGTTGATGAAGAATACATTTCCAAGAGGGGATTTACATGGAATACTGGGGATCCCGTATTTAGCCCGAATTTCCTTTTGCACTTGGCGTAGGCGATCAAACGAAGGCACATCCTTGGCTCCAGATTCCCGTAGCATCCACAGAAACACGCGCATCAGAGAACTCGAGACGCGTAGTCGTGGCATATTATCGAGTATATTGAGGAGAAAGGTCTGCATTGAATTCAAGACACATCCCGAGTTCTGAAGTTGCAGCACAGACCATTTTATTGGGGTATGGGAAATATGCATTGCCTTCTCGTTGAATTCCGCTCGCATTTGCATGAACATCTGCCGGATCTTGTTCCTCGAGGCCTGGAGAAATTTGGTATGAGCATATTGGACCAGGTGTGAAGCCGATGGTGGGAGATGGGAGCGGCGGCAAAGTCGCGCGTTTGGTTCCGCAGTAAAGCACGTGACCGCATCTCGATCAACGTTGACCTGATCCTGACCCGACACCCACCTGCGTTGGCCATAATCTCTGCCAAGAAGTCGTCTTCCGCCTCAATCTCCAACAAGTCCCTTGCAATGGCCTCGTCTCCCCCAAATCCCAGCCTCTCCGCCGTTTCCTTCGGATCCAGCAAGCCAAAGATGTCGACCTGCTGTGCCAACCTCTCGTGCATCGCCTCCATGTCGTCCTCCATATCCCCAGCGCTGAAATCTGCTCCGTTCTGCGCGTAGCTGGCCCACATCTCAAGCTCTGCCGTGCTTGCCTGTCCGTTGGTACTCCGTCGGACGGCAATTGTTCCGGGGAACTGCGCCACCCGAATAGGCACATTCTCCGCAACGGCGGCGCGGCGCTGATTGTCGAGCGGGTCCTTCGTGCGTCTTCCAACTGCTCAACCAAGTTCTTGTGCTCATCAGAATTCAGATGTCTTGCACCATTCTTGGCCAGAAGCCAGACGCGACGCTCCTCCGGCAGACCAGCATTACACACCCTGCATTGAACCTCCGTGCGTTCAGCCCTGAAGACAAAGTCTGCAAGATGGAATTCAAGCCGTGTCTGCGCTCAAATTGTCTCTGAATTCACCTGCTTCTTTCAAACTTGTGCCACTTCCCTTCGGCGGCATCGATGCAAGATACAGGAGCTATCCCTGTGGCGTGCGAGATTAGCCGAGTCTGTGATGTATCGGACGTGCCCTGGCGATGTATCGGAAGTGCCCTGGTAACCGCCCGTCATTTATACTAAGCAAGAGCATTCAAGACGCCACCGTAAATTGTCTCTGCAAAAGGACTTAATTTAGAACATGTCCATTGTCAACCTGACCTTTCTTAAGGCTTTTTGTAACTTAAATTCACTAAGGAAATAATTGAAATGGATCTGTAAATATGCATTCTCTTTTTTTTCAGTAAATGAAACTAAGAAAATGACTCAAATGGACAATGAACTTGCACTGAACTCGGAACTCAGTGTGAACAATGTCATCGCACTGACTAACACGTGCTGGGAAAGTGACCACGTGATGTCATAGTGGGGGAGGCGAAGAGGACCGGTGATTTTGGTTTGATAGGTCGGTTCCCTAGTCCGGACAAAATTTTGGTCAAATTTCGACCAAAAAAAAACCAAATGTGGCCGCTTTGCCGAAAGAACGATTTGCGCAGAGAAAGCGTGGGAAAATTAAAATAGTCCGGACAAAAGTAAAATTGAGGCCGATTTTGCGGAACCGACCTACTTTGGGGTAATCACCGGTCCTAGGCGAAGGGGACTTTCTTGAAGAGGTGTGGGCGTGGTCAGTGACACTACGTGACGCAAGGTGACAAGGCTGTACGATCACGTGCGCCGTGTACCACCTTTGAGCTTCAAGCTTCAAGAATGGCGCCTACTCTCAGTGCAGTGCGGCGTGCGCAGAACCGCAACTCGGCAACATCCTCCTCCTCACACGTCCAAATCAGCAGCTCCCAACGAAACGCGTCTGGTCGGGCGGTTAAGACGAGGGCGACGCTCACGCCCGCGCAGCTTCTGCTCCTCAAAGAGTCGGATGCAGCCAAGGAGGCCGAGCGCCTTGAACGTATGTTTTTTTCTTGATTTATTTTTCCTGTCCCTACCTACGCTGACCTTTACTGCCCCAGAAATGACTCGGCAGCAACGCCGCGAGTACGATGCCATGCATGATATTCCAGACGCATTCGACGACGATGACCGTGACGCCGCATACGAGGACGACGTACTGCATGGACGCACCGCCGCTGACATCAGCCACGCAGGCGAGGCCATGACCGACGACAACATACACCGCGCCGATCAAACACTCTACATACACTCAGTGAGGTGTTCAGTACAATTGAAATTTATCATAAACAGTGAGATGCACTGTAATTGAAGCTACGACCCACTGATCGAATGGCCTCCCTCCAACTCTTGTACTGTTTTAGTTTTCATAAGTAGTTGCTGGACCATGATTTCAACATTCTAACAGAAGGTGCGGGATTCACCAGACGCAGCTAACACAGCACACCACATGGCACACAGATGCGGCACATCAAGCTAATCTGCGGCACACTCGTGCCAGATACGGCACACCACGTTCGGATCATCGGCCCATGCCAGAACGTCATCTGAGCGTTCTGCATCCGAGGCCGCTTCTACTGTCTCCGGCAGCGGTTGGTTGGAGGCAAAGCCACCAGCAGGTCCTCTGTGCGCATGCCTGGCCTGTCTCGCTTGTTTAGGCATTCTGGATGTACTGTACCATTTCATTCAATTCATATGTCACAGGTCACAGGGCCCTTTTTATACGAAAATTTTTGGGGTGTCACAGGCATTTTCGAGGAGGTTCGAATCTTCAAAACATGTCACAAAATTGGCGGAAAATGGCCCCAAAAAATCAATTTTTAATCCTACCTACCTACCTACCTACCTACCGCCTAGGCGGCGCGTGTGGTGATCAGCGCCGCGGCGTTCACACGCAATGCCATTTTTGACGTGTGCGGAAGTAAATCGGCATTGACAGCTCACCGCTTTGCTTTGCCAGTCCCCTCCTCTCATGCATGGCTCGTGAACTGAGTATGACTGGGATTAGGCCTCTTTGAGGTGGGTGCTGAACCTTTAGGTGGATGCGCCAGTGAACTGTGACTTCACTTCGATCGTTTACTGCTCGCCTCTTGCTTCTGATGACGAAACATTAATTATAACGTGCTACTATAATGTGTTACTACAAGATACAAGATAAATATTTGGGCTCATAACATAGCAAAGACGGTAGGTGTGGACAGGGATATTATCATAAATACTCAGCCTCGTCTGAGGGGGCCCAACGAGAATGACTCTTGTCTCGGTAGTGGGTAGAACAATAAATTCCCCATCTCATGTATATGGACACGGTGACACTGAGCCCCCACAAGTTAGATGCACGAAGCTCCGGTGAAGAGTTCCGAACAAAAGTGGAGCCAGTACAGGCCAGACACCAAGCCAGACTCGGAGGCCTAGACACCTGTAAGTACGGACGGAGCCCAGATAGACCACCCATCCAGGGAAGCACCATAAGAGCTTGCAGCACAACCACCATATGGTCAGTTGAGTGTCTGTCTAGGAGATACTAGTAGAGATGGGCACATCAGAGAAGGTAGCAAGAAACGACATGGAGGAGAAAGCAAAGATCTCGAGTTGTCTGTCCGGAAATATCACCAGACTAAGTAGGAGAGATGGGCACATCACAGAAGATAGCTAGACTCCTGCGAGTGCAAGAACTTTACCGCAGGCAGACTGGTACGGGTCAAGCCCCTGGGCTGAGGAGTTTGAAATTTTGGGTGGGGCCGATCACGGCCATCAAATCACATTCGTGGGTGCCATCAATTCCCAAGTAAATTTGAAGGTTTTGTGCACTGTCCTGAGAAGCCTAGTAGAAATTCTACTGTAAGGAGACAGATTTCAAGTCATTGGCCTTTAGACTCCTTCCACCGTTTTAACTTTTGAGTCTAGACATTCGATGTAAATTGAGAGCAGAAGGAAAAAAGTTCAAACTCCACAAGATGTACCAGCCTGCCTACGGCAAACTGCTTGCAGCACCTCAAATGCCGTAGAGCGGACTGGTGACGAGTCTAGAATGTAGCAAGAACCAACATGGAGACTAGGAGTAGCAAGCACACCGCAAATATAAAATTTTCGGCGTGGATGAAAATAATTATCAATCTTTTAGTTTAGAGCTAACTGTACTTTAAAGCTTACCCACACCCCCAAGCAATTTCCGATCCCACCCAAAATGGAGGCGCTGCTTATCGAAGCAGATTTGGACGAGGTCACCTTCGGAGAACATCACTTGGACTGTGGTGAGATTGGATTCTTGATTTGATTGCCAAGTAATCAAAGCGCACGATATAACTCACCTTCCTGGGTGTATTTTACCTGGAAACCGGCTTTCGTTATTGGAACCGTGCCGTCTACCTGTCTTCCATTCTCTAAAATACCGCCGATCAAGCGCGGGAGCAACGTGGGAGGATTCGAAGGTCAACCTCATTGGGGAAAAATTATAAATCCGCAGGGCCGCCGACTCCGATTTGAAAACAGAAGTAGGTTATCTTGGAACTATCCGCTAAATATACCTTCTCCCTGCCCGAACGGCATTCAAAGTGGCGTGAAAGCGTTATGTAAAAGGCTCTATGATATTTCCTTGCCGGGCGGTCTTGATACATCCGTCAATGCGCTGGAATATTTCAGCATAGAAAATGATGCTGTCTCCACTACACTAAAAGTCTGTGTGGATGCATTCCTCTGCTTAGTTTCAGAACTAATGAACAGGTTTACATGTTCTGGTCGGACGCGAATTTCGGTCGACATGGAGACGCCGAGATTCTGGACCATCATCAGTGGCTTCTCAACCCCTTCTCCATTTTATCACTGTGTTACGACCTCGCTCCGTCAGCAGAGGTACGCAGTGCTGGATTTCCTCGAACCTCGTCTTTCAGCGCAGGCGACGTCTAGCTTCTTCTATCAAACACTACAGTTTCCATGATTCTTGCAGCTAAAAAATCATGGGCTGTGGGTGTACTGGGGTTTTTGAGGTCTCTGATTATGGATATTCTAGTCCCGGACTCAAATTCACCACTGTCGGGACTACAATCGATGGGGCAATAGTGTTGCGCTTCTGCGCATTTTCGATGTTTTTAAAGTATCAGCCTCGTTCTCCATAACTACATACCCTACCTCCAAAGCGTAAATTGAATCATTTGCTGCATTTCCGAAATGACCAAAGCGATGAAGTGCGATGACCACCTGCTCCTCGACTGGCATCTGGTCATTGTTTGAGTTGTTTTGGAAAGCAGGATCATCGGATATACTGGCGACGAGAGCATCAAAGCAGTCAGGGTCAATACGGAGGTAACGCCGTTACTCTGAATACCGGTGATGGTAGCAGCGGTAGCCACGCCTGAGAGGAAAGGATCCGCGCCGAATCCTTCCCAGTTGGGGCCGGCGGCGGCTTGGCGGCCTGAGGGATGAGCGGATTAGGATGTGTAGTATAGGGCGAGCAGGGTGGGGGTCGATGAAGAGCAGGGCATCGAGAGAAAGTTGAAGAGGGATTGGGCGAGAAGATGAGTGAATGCATCAAACGAGGGTATGTGAAGCGGAAGGGGAGGGGAAAACAGTGAAGTGAAGGTCTGCATTTCCGAAGCACGATGAATGAAAGGAAGTGGAATAGTGTGGCAAAGGGGACTTCTCGCGCTGTCCTCTTAGCGCTATACGACGGGAAAGTCCTAGGACCTAGGGACGCCTGAAGCGCTGTCTGGCCCGTTAGAATCCTTTCGGCATCGAGCTTGGATGGTATAGAGGCACTTTTCGTTGTCTTTGGCTCGGTGAGGCTTCCCACATTCACTGCAGGTCCCATGCAAACGACGGTTGTTGCACGGCGCATCACAGAAGCCGAGATTCCAGTTCTGACATGGGATAGCAGCACGTTTAGACGAACTAGTGGTCTGATTCCCGGCAGAAGAAGAACGCTTCGATGAATTGCTCGGAGCGGCGTCTATATAGTCCAGATCCTCATCATCCGAGGGATACAACTCTGGGATAGGACCCCCATAGACGGGCCGAAGGAGATTGCTATACTTTGTTCCCGTGGTGTAAATCACCTCGAGGGCTGGAACAACCACCTCTAATCTACAATGTGTGTCTGTTCCACTGATTATCACAACACCCGTCTGATTGTTGTGTCCCAGAAGTAGCCGACACACTATCAATACATTCCTTTCTTACCTCGTAGTTTAGTTCATGTGAATTACCTCCCACATAACTGGCTCAATTTGACTCATTGAAGTTGTGAAACTGATAACAGTGAAGACTTTTACCATGCCCTCGGGTCGTTCAACTTGGTCAGGTTTTGGCCCCCGAAACAATGAACACGGTTATGGCACCACAATAAATTTATTTCAGCTTATAACCAATTATTTCATGCTTGAATGGCTACTAGGCAGACCTGGAACTGGTAAAAAAACATGCCAAAAAATCGTTGGCAAGAAGGGGCTCTGTTTTTGGCGGCCATCAACAAGACACGTGACCACTTCAAAGTTCACATTTTCAAGATCGCAAACCCTATTCTGTGTTATACTTGGCTTGCTGTGCTGTTTTTCAAGCTTTTCACGGTGTCCTTCCAAGTCGCCGCAATATTATTCAAGTCCTCGTAATATTGCCTATTCGCGTGAGTACGATCTTTGGGTTGTCCAGTTATTTTGCTGTATGTACCTGCTGTTGTCGTGTACTTTGGAATTTATTCAGTTATTCTTCTCCGATTTACTGCCAATAAATAAGTGGAAAGCTGGGAACTATATGATCTATGTTGTCTATGCTGTCTCTGGAACTATATAGACACGGCCCGATCCCCTGTTCTGAGACATCCCCTTGTTCCTCCTCCGTAGAAATGAGACATCCTCTCCTCTTTTGGTCCCCGACCTCCACACCACCACATGCAATCGGTTACTTTTCCGAAGCTCCCTCGGGAGCTAGAGAGAGAGATTTTTGACGTGGCAGCTGTCTTCTATCCAGATATTATACCTACTCTATTACGCGTTGCGAAACGTGTTCGTGAATGGCAAGTAATTTTCCCGGTCTCGAGAACAACTTGTTGACCTATTTTCCGCTACAGGACAGAACCCTTCCTTTATAACGTGGTCTCTCTCACACGCTATGCTGGTCGAAAACCGACCCATACATATCTGGAATCCAAAGGCCAATTGTTCCTCCGGAACGCTGTACGCCACCTCTGTCTCGAGCTTGTTGACTACCCAACAATACTCTCGACCTGTTCGAAGACCATCGATCTGTCTTGGAGGTCATGCAAATATTCGCCCGAAGTGCTTCCCATTATCTCACTCATGCCGCTCACGAGATTCCACGTGGACGTCCACAACCTCTTCGCAGACGTTCCGTCTATCGACATTGCGCAGTCGCCATTCCTCTCAGTCACCCATCTCACTCTTTTTGACGACTTCACGAAGTGGACACCAGTAACATGGGATCCATGTGACGCCCTTGCCTACCTTCCAGCGCTTACGCATCTCTGCATGTGGGACAGCATATCTTCTCCCGTAGTCCATGGTGTCCTCAAGCGATGCCTGAACCTCCGAATGCTCTTGAATGCCTGGGAGGACTTCGAAGCCTTCCGGCCACAAGAAGTTTGCGCCAGCCTTTCGGTGAACGATCCACGCTTCGTCATGATCATTGTAGAAGATTGGGTATACGAATGGGAGCTTGCGGCAGGGACCGGAAGGGATATTTGGACACGTGGACTGGACTTCATTGCGAGTAAGGCTAATGGAGAAATCCCTGGTAAGCGGTTATCTGTCGTTATTGGAAAATGTATGTTAATACAATGCCCCACCTCACAAAGCTTCGCGCTTTTGGGTGGACGACCCTCATGATCCTATCAGCGGAGAATCGGATTCCTAGTGGGCCTAAAATTGTTAACGAGTTAATGTATATACGGTAGAAATGGATTCGAGGAAGGTTTGACAAAGTTCCGTTAGCTCTGCATGCTCGCATTGAGATAGCAGAACTTCCAGAGCCTCCTGGGTGAACATCGCCAAAATACAGCATAATGACCATGTCGTTATTTAATGGTTGTTTGCAAGGTCGAGATGTGTGTTCGAGTCTACCAAAGTCCCGGGCACTGATGCACGATGCATCCCTGGGTGGATTGACCGAAACGACGCGCTCGCCGCTCGCTGCCTCAGGGCGACGAGGCTCGGATAGCGACGCGCTTCATCCGTTACGTCCTCTCTCGCCTCCTCTGGAGTGCCGACGACGCTCAAAAGGGAGCCCTGCGCCCCAGCAACTGTACTGTCCGGGGTACCGACTCAATGTTATGGCCGCGATGCCTACTTGCTGCCCCAGGATGACGGGGATCCTTTTTGCAGCGGCCTTCTTGCCCTCCGACGCCGGTCTTCGTTCCATCACAATTGTGTCCGTGCCGGCAAATGCCCACGAGACCGTTGACACTGCCCCATTCGCGCGGGCGGATCTCTGGGAGGCTTCCCCGACCTCGAGCGGCGTCTCGCTGGCACTTCCGGAAGCCTGTCACAATTTTCTTCATATGCTTTTCATCGTGCTCAGCCTTCTCATGCTCAGGGAGCTTTTTCCATGCATCAGGCCCACCCGCTTCTGCCATTTTTTTCGCATTCCAGGCGCTGAGGTAAAGGACCAGATCGGCTAGCGGTTTCGCTCCCAGAACCTTCTCCCCGAGGTCTTCAATCGTTGCATCGTGCTGCAGCTTCTCAATCCCCTTTGCCGTGCTTTTCTCGTTCGAAGCGTGGTCTCCATTTATCCCTTTCAAGGACCGAAGGAACAGGCCGATGGTAAGCCTCTCCTTCAATCTTTGAGCTAACGGACTGCGATTGAAGACATCGATCCGATCCTCCGCATGCTGTGCAAAGCCCGAAACAGACTTCTCGCTGCTATGATCCAGTGTCGAGCACCTATATAGCCCCACTACCCCGGCACAATAGCCGGGGAGATATGGGGCACCTCCCTGGCTAAGAAGGTACCGTTGGGGCGGTTCTCACTGCCCCCGCTAAACCTTCTTATCTCTATCTAATAGCACCGATATATAGTAAATAAACAGATATTTAAGAGATATTGAGTGCTACGAGAGCTAAGGAATACCTCAGCGATATCGGTGAGGCATTCCTTAGCTCTGTTGTTCCCATCACCCCGCCGGCGCGACGTGCGCCATCAAACGCGCCCGTAAATAGCGATATCTCAGAGCTAAGAGATATCGCAGAGCTATCAGAGGTAAGGAATACCTCAGCGATAGCGCATAGATATTCCTTACCTCTGGCGCCATCACCCGGCCGGCGCGACGGCCCCCATCAGCGCACGCGCGGCGCCATCAAACGCGTCGCGGCGACCATCAGACGCATCGCGCCGACGCCGCACCGCGTTCTTAAGTCGTAAGAATATTGGGGGGCACTCTACCAGTGTTCCCCCACATAGCCGTACACGCAAACGCGTCGCGCCGACGCCACACCGCGTAGCCGTACACGATTGGCGCGTCTATTAATACTATATAGGTCGTAATCTGACAGAAATCATTATTTCTGAAGCGCATTCTATTCTTGCTCACCTAGGACCAAAGAAAACGTTGGACTACCTACGTGACCACACCCCACACACTCCTCGGTGCCCTGGCTTCGCTCGTGGTCCGCTCTGCCGTCAACTTTATTAGGTATTCCGCGAACTGCTTGGGCGCCTCTCGGCGAAGTTCCTCAAAGGTGCCTTCCAGGTGAGACCATATCCGTGTCGTGCAACACTGGCTAACTTGATTTTGAACCAGTTTCTCAAGTACATTGCGGGATTGAAAGGGGAACAGGTTTTTAATGCAGCATACAACATCCTAAACGAATTCGAGGAGTGTCGAGGTCATTCAGACAAAATCACTGTTGTTCGTCCAGGACCTGTGGGAACGGATTCAAGAAGGTCTGAAAAAATGCGAACCATCCTCCTACACAGGTTTTATACACGGATTCGCCACAGGGTAAGCATTTTGCTGTAGTCTTTGACGTGATATTCATTGTCCTTCAGCCAAGCGCTTGTTCCACGAGTCAATCAACAGTTCTTTGACAAAAAATGTGGTACCAGTGACATAGTGGACCGATTTACCCTCGTTGACACGTAGCCTGGTCGCTCCGGTTACTATTGCCTCCAATTCCATGGACATCAAAGCGGCAGCCAATGCCCTCCTCGAGGATTTGGTGAACATTCCATCCTCGTCCTCCCAATTCAATGTTGTTGCCCTCGCGATAAAAACGGAGCAACGCGCCGGAGAATCGCGTCTCGACATCATTCAGCTTCAAACGGCCAATCATGTTTGTGTTTTCAAGGTGCGATATTTATTTGGCATGCACAATCACTATTTTCTAATGTCCCGCTAGGTTACAGATCTCACCTCACGCAGTGATATGCTGCCCTCGCTCCGAGCCATTCTCACCAATCCCACCATTATAAAAATCGGCCATTCAATACGCCAGACACTGCAAACAATTTCCCAGGCACTCTCCCAGCCCGATATTGACACAGTTTTGAAGACTCGCAGTCCACCACTGCTCGATCTAGGGAAGTACGCAAAGCTGAAAGGCGTACTCGACGATCCGTCAGTCTCGCTTACCGCACTGGCCGGAGTCGTTCTCAAGAAATCTTTCGCCGCACCGCAATTTTTGCCCTACCCCTGGTCCGGTAATACATCATCACAGCAAAACGAGTTCCTTTTCTCGGAAATAGACTGCATTTGGCAAGTTTATGTTTCACTCTCCGAGCGGAACTCAGTCGGGCTCCCACTCCAACCAACGCAAGCCACAACTCACGGCCAGCTGGTAACCCTCGTGCAGGGCTGTAAACCGATCGCCCAGGGCTCAATTGTAGTGCCGCACAGCGGCACGAGGATCGCGAGTTGGAAGTAAGTCCGAATGTATATGTACAGACCAAATTCAACACTCCCCCTCAACGAGCATCCATACGAGGGGCCATTCCCAACATTTCGACCAGTTTCTGATGCCGCGGAGTCGGTAACGGCTTCGTAAACAAGTCGGCGATGTTTTCCTCGGTAGGAATGTAACTCGGTGCAATGCAACCGGCGGTGACGGCTTCGCGAATCCACCAGATGGCGATGTGGATGTGCTTCGTTCGCGCGGTGACTTCATCGACATTCAGTCAAACACCATTTATTCGGATTTGTGGACTTTCTAGTTCTACACACAGGTCACAGAAGGAACGATCCTCGGCCGAAAATCAATGCGCAGCGGGTGTTTTTGAATTTTTTTCTTCTGCTGGCGCGGTTTTGTCAGGATTTGGACCAGGCCTTCGCGCACAAAACTGGTTGGTGTCAGGATTTTGCACAGGCCTGGAACCCAAAATCGGCCCAAAATGTCAGGATTCACATCAGGCCTTCCCACCTATTATCCGGGGTCCTGGCCTTTTCCGGCCAAATATCGCTCAGATATCCATGAATCAGCTCGGATCGGCGCATAAACCACGAAAACACACGAAACGGGAAATTTTGAGCCTTTGGAGGGCCGTGGGAGCAGAAAATGACCCTTTTGGGCGATGATGTCATCGATAAGCTAGGGTTCATCCAAACTAGAGTCACAAATTTCATCACATCACGTTCGGTCCGATTCTCCCGCCCCAATAAAAATTGTAATACCGCTACTTGGAATCCACAAACCCCGAAACCGCGGCTGGGTAGGAACCTGGTAATCAAGTAGTGTTTTCCAGATGCAAGTTTAGTGACCGTGACGCGTTGAAGCGTGACTCACATCCACGAGGCCAAGTGACCGGATCACCTGACCCTAGACAACTATCGTCCGCCACGTCAGTCTCCTGAGAATTGGGTGGTGGCAATGTCTTCCGCCTCGGCGACCATGGGGGCGCAGGTCGCAGAACATGATGACCATATGTGGGGGTCTGAACTCACCGAGGAGTCCGACCTGGAGGATGACGGATTAAAATCTGTGAAGCGCAACCTGGATGGTAAGTCCTTAGTCTCCCTAGTCAGCCCAAATGATCAGAGTAGTTTTTCTGGAAAAAAAAAGACAAAAAATACCTGATATATGGTCTGATTTTACTCGCGCTATGAAAGCCGTAGGTGGGCCTTCCGGATTCGGTCAACCCAAAGCGGACGTTCCCACGATCCTTTTGACAGCTCCATCACGGCGCGTCAAGGCACTCTGGCGCGTCGCGTCCACCCCGCGCATTACAAACCCCCTCATGGCCCAGACCTCTTGGAATATCAATTGGGATGTCCCAAACACGCCTGCTCCTCGCCGAAATCCCCTCTCATCCGCTACAAACCGCACGTCGGCACTCCCCCATCCACGACATCCATCCCTCAAACCTGGATCTCCTCATGGCGCGACACTTCAGCCGACCCATTTCTACTCAACTCCTATTCAATTTGGCTCCGTAGGAACCCCGGAAAGTCCATTCAACTATTCTCCGCCACGTAAACGGAAGCGTGTCGACGTCGACGAAAATACTCCTGCTTCTTTGGCTTCGGAAATCTCCGGCCCATCTGCAAAGCATCAAAAGAGAGCATCCCCGCGTACGACTTCCCAAAAAATTGAAGCAGTTCTTCATGCCATAAAGGAGCAAAACTGGACCTTCCCTTCTTTTTTGTATCACATATTCCAAACCAAAGACGGCAAGGGGCTCGAAATTGGGAAGGACATCAAGCAAGATTTTACGGGCCAAATCAAAGCCTTCGGGGGAGTAAAAATGAAAGGCAAGAGTTGTGTGACATAGCAGATAGAGTAAAACCCAGAAAGCGAAGGTTGTGGCGCGCATATACGTCGAGATGCGCGATGTCGTCAAGACGTGGCCTCAAAAAATGGTTGTGTTTGCCATTCCCGTGCTGATGCCAAGCCATCAAATTCACGAAGCCCCACCTACGGTATGACAGGCGCGAGTAAGACTAGACTAGTAAGTCCTTGCAATTGTCATATCTCTGTCTCTCTGAGCAACAGCCTCCCTTCGTCCAGACACTGACTTTGAGCCCGGCCAGATACCGACGACGAAAATGCTGGGAAGGCGAAGAGACGCAAGGTGGCGTCTGCGCCGATCGAAGGCAAGGCGAACATCGCGGAAATTGCAAGTATGTGTTGGACAAACCCTGTTTCCTGGGCTGATTTAGCGGCCAAACATCTTAGCAAGAGTCCAATCAACTGCTGAAGGGGCTGCGATCTGGTCCAAGGCGATGAAGAAATTGTCCGGGACACAAAAAGAATCCGTGCTTCAGAATCCTGAGGCATTCAAGGTGTGGGTCTGGCGGCATCAGCTGCAGTGGCGGTTTCTTCCGGCGCAGAACTCGGGGAAGTCGAGGGAATATGTTCGTATTGTAGTGCAACTCCCATTTCTGCTGACTCCGTTTCCGAAAAATAAAGGATATTCCGGCCGCTGACGCGGTCCTCACTACCGTTGAAAATGCCGGCCACATCGATGCCCAATACCTTGTGGTAAGATTCTTCAGTCACTCTCCAAAGTTTTCTTCTGTTCATTTGTCGTACTAAATGTATAGATGACCAGAATAGGAAAGGTGATGCACCAAATTTCCGAGATAAAGGAAGATCTCCGAGGGGACGCTGAATACAATTTCCGCGAACGTGCGAAGAAGTTGTTAGTCAAGTGGGGTGTGTAGGGCCTCAGCAATGAAGCTGCAAACATGTTTTGAGTTCTTAAAGTCAACCTCTGACGGTGCAATCGTCAACAGAATTTAGTTTCTTGACACCCAAGCGGGGCTAATTCTTGCAAAAGAACCTAAACAGACATCTATCCCTCGAACAGTTACACCAGCCGCTATTATGGGTCGAGACCCCTGTCCTGGGGTAGGGTGAGTTCCCCGTTCTATGTGTGCTGTTGGTCGAAGGCAACAAGAACGCAGTACCTCCATGTATTGTATATGTGTACGCCAGCCTTTGGAGATCATCAGATCGCCTTTTGGCGGTCATAGACATGGCCCATCTGCCGTAGAGTAGATATTGATTGCTGACATAGACCAGCGCGGACGTACAGACCAGTACAGACACGACAACGTTCCTACAGACCGTCTACAGACAATTCACCCAAATGAGCCGCGAATCCATCACGTCGCGTTGCCTGAGAACACTTACGTGCTCCTCAATGCGTCTGAAAACCGCTTTCGCGCCATGCTCCCAATATCCCCGTCGGATGGCGACGCGCCACCCGTCTTGAATGTCCCGGAGCCCTCGCCAGTCCTCAATATCATTCTCCACGCCATTCACGACCTGTCATGCGCTCAGTTCTCCCCCCCGTTCGACACGCTCGTCCACGCAGTTGACGCGATGCCGACATATGGCATAGCTCCCAAATCGACCGCATGCGCCTGCACCCACTCTTCACACGTATCCGCTGACACACGTCCTACAGATCCTGCCGTCGACGCCGCTCTTCACGCTCCTTTTGTCCCACGCGCCACTCTTCCCGCTGGATCTGTACGCCCTCGCAGCCCACTACGACATCCTCGCCCTCGCTGTCCCCACATCCTACCGGCAACTTCAGATATTCTTCGGTGGCGGTTTGGCTCACATTTTTGGGCATTGACAACCACTTTGCCAAGTCCCATTTATCCCTGCTCATGAAGGGAGCGAACTTCGAGTCCCCCGCCATCTCTTACTCTTTCTGCATGCGTTCAAAGAGTGTCTCCCCAGGTCTCAACAGTTTCCCAGCCTCGGACTCTCCGGCCACAGCGTCACTGCCCGGAAAGATGTCCACAAAGCGCTGGAAATTCTGCGGGTCATCCTCGTCAAGAACTTCTTCGGCCGTGGCACGTCGGGATCTCTGAATAGGCTCCGGTGGCGGGGGGGACTCTGGTGGAGCTGGAGCGACGAATCCATCGGCAAGTCCCATTGGATCATCATCCTCGGACGGGGCGGGAGAATGTGCAGAAGAGTCGACGACAGGCACTTCTCGGTTCCTGCAGGTATAGTTGCTCCCCTGCACATACATTATCTATTCATAGTATCCGAGTGACTATATTTGAATTTTCCCTTCCAGACATATACGAAGGTGGCCGACTGTGATGTAGAGGAACTTCCTGAATACCGGAGAACGGGTTGATCGTGGTGACATTCAAAAAGTCGGCAAAGTCCTCCAAATGTTTATGCTTTTGCTTCCTGCGACGGAACCAGAATACCAAAAGAGTAGCCGAAACCAACATAAATGTTCCGCCCACTGATGATCCAATTATAATAGCACTGCTGTGTTCCGTTGTGAATGATTTGAATCTGCTTCCTTTCCCTCGTACAATGGACGCACCTGTTGGATGTATTGTTTGCCGTTCTGTAACCGTTTGATTTGATTTCTCTTTTGTACAAAAATGAATGGGCGCACCCGGTGGATGCACTGGAGGTTGATTGTGGCCATAGGATCGAAGGGCGAGAAAAATAGGTTGTTGGAGCATGGGTTTGATTCGGTCCGAAGGCCGGTTGGCTTAAGAAAATTGAAGAGGAATGGGCGCTTTCATGCGCCACGCTGGTACTGGTCGCGTGTGCAATTCCAAGCTTGGATCTCAGGATTGGCAAGGATTGACTAGTCGGAGTTGTGGCTAGAGTTATGCCTGGTATCATAGCCAGGTTGGAAAGAATGGTCAGTTTTGTCGCAGAGGAAGAAGACGCTGTCCCTCCCGCAGTTGATGTTGTTTCCGGGCCCAAACCTAAGCTTCCAGTCAGTACAACTGTTTCTGGTGTGGTTCAAGATGACAGCGAACTTGAAGTTGTGTCTTCTTTGACAGTCCCAGACAATTTTGAGAGAGTTGTTGATTCTCGGATTTTGGAAGACGATGAACTTGAGGTCAAGTGCCTGGAAGTCTTTGTATCCCCTTCCGCGACAGTCTCAGACGTGGTAATATTTGTGACTGAGGTTGACTGCGCTGTGGATTTTGAAAGAGCGGATGGCGGTAATGTAAGAAACGGGGCTGAACTAGTCACGAATGACGGCAGGTTGGCCGAAGAGAAGGAGATTGATGATGAGGGCTCCGAGCCTAAGATAGATATTACCGGCATGATATTGTAGTCAGTATGCTCGTTACCTTCTGCAGAGGGGATCGAGGAAATGGAGATGGATGTTTTGAATGCATTTGTCGAGTCAACTATAAACCATATCATATAAGTTCGAAAGACCCAGCATTGTACAAACAACAAATACAGTACAATTCGCAGTGGAGTCAGTGGGAATTATAATCATAAGCAATCCAGTACTTACGAAGCCGCTGGAGGACTCGCGAGTCTTATATACCGCAAACGGCAAAGTCGCTCTTCGGTACCCGCACCCCAAAAGAAATTTGATTTGATTTGTAAATGTTGACAAAATTGCAGTGTTCGCCCCAAAGGGTAAAGGCCATTAGTGAAATGTTCGCCCCATCCTGATAGATTCTGCTGTTACATTAAGTGTCGGGGACAATAAGGAGAGATATGCTCTCAGAGCTGTTATTTACAGTGGCAATGTACACTTCACTTCTAGGATCATCAGACCGAATGGATCTGTGTGGTATCACGATGGGATAGAAACTGGGAAGCAGTCACAGTCAGAGGGGTTGCTCTTTACCTTGGATGCCAATTTCCTAAATTTGTGTGTTAGGGGGTACATCACCACAGTGGCTGCAGGCGTAATATATATGCCCGGGTCGATGATTGATAATACGGTTGGAACTTGTTGAGAAGCATGGAACCATAATCACTAGAATATATCGTAGACTCGAACCGCTATTGAGAAAACCGAGAGATTGATGACAGTCGAATCTCGATCAACCGGTCGGTGAAATAGCGACTGGAACTTAATCACGGGTTTTAGTACAGTCGGGAGTTGCCGAACATTATTATGTAAAAAACTTAGTGCAATTTCGATGACGGTCGAGGACCGACCTTCTCCATTCACGAATCTGAATAGACAGTTCTCTAGCGCGTTTAATTCTAAGACTTCCTATGTTCTTTGATTTCTACAATTTTGAGAACTGAGTCTGCGGCAACACAATCTTTGTTTGGCACGGGTAGATAGGGGTGAATAATGTCTCGCACTCCTGTCGTGGCGCTACACCTCCAAGCGACCCAAAATCGCTGTGATAAGTCCCTGCGACGTCCCTAGCATAGGCTCGTGTCCAGCCGTTATAGTGCGCGCACAATGACGAGCAAGCAAAGTTAGGGCTTGCACCCGTCCGTCCGACGGGACGGCCGTCGCAAAAACGGCCGTCGCTGAGCACGGGACGGGCCCACCCGTCCGTCAAGATCATCTCCAAGGTAGCGCGACGGGCGGGTCCCGTCCGTCGACGGGTGACGGCCGTTTTTGACGGGTAAATTGAGAGTCAAGCAAGGTGTTGTGGGATTTTGACACAAAAGACACATAAATGCCATGGAAGCGCCGCGCACGGACGCAGATGTGCCAACTCCTCAAGCCCCGTGGCCCATTCCGACTGTAGCTCGTGAAGCAGCGTGCTTCTCCGCGGGATGAATTGCCGCAAGAGTCTCGAGCTCCACCTGCCGCTTAGCGGCAGACCCTCCAACGTCTCCAGCTTGTATGAGTTTCGCGAGCGGCTGGTGATGCCCGGGGTGCCGACCACATCGGCACCATCTTGCGCTCGACGAGGAAGGTAGCGCTGGCCTCGTACTTCGTGTTGTAGACCTGTACCAGGGACCCTGTCTTGAATATAACTTCTTTGGGCGCGCGCGCCAATACTTTCTTGTCGAATTGGGCCTTGCACCGTACGGCGTGATCGACGATCTCGGCGTACCCGTCCAGCCGGAGCTGGCCCATGTACGCCATCTGTAGTCCGGCATCGTTTTCGTCGACGGGCAGTGTAGCCTCTTCTATAGGCGTACGTGGGGTGTTGATCACCATGCCGAAAAGAAGCTCATCTGGGGAAAATTTCAGCGCTGGTAGAATGCGGTTGTTCAGCGCGAAAACCGCGGCCTCGAGATGCTCGGGCCAATTCTCCCTTCCACAACGCACATATTCTTCGCGCAACCCTCCCACGGACTCTCCTTGCGCCGGTTCCCTTCTTTGATGACCGACGGGAGAAACACGACGAGTTTGCGGCTATGCTTCGCAACAGCATGGCTTCAAAGGCTGTAAAACGCAAAGCTACTGCAGCGGGCAAGAAAAAGGCGACACGCAAACGGAAGGCTCCCCCGGGGCATGACTCTGACGATGGAGATGAAGAGACCGCGCGTCCAGCACCAGCTAAGCGCCGCCGTCGACGGTCACCCCGGGCCTTGCCCGAAAGGGTTATTACCCGAACAAAACGCGCAGAGGCAGCGGACGAGAGCGACAGTATTGAAGATAATATTGGTGACGAATCCAGCGAGGAAAATAGTGATGAGGACGATTTTTCTCCGGGCAGTGACTCGGATTATGTAATAAATATTTTATTTTGGCGACCAACTGGCCACCAGAAAATTGTATCGGATGGGCACCATGTGTGCGACAACTTTGAGCCAGCTGGCTACTCAGGTAGAATATCCAGCTGGACAACAGGTGGAGGCCAGCTCTGGCCAGGAAGCCACGCAGCTGCCGACCATGTGTCCGCGCCAGGTGGTGGTGACGTGCGGGCACTTTGGCGGTGTAAGGTGGAGAGCGTGGGAACCCAGCACCCTTACATAAGCCATTGTGTGACACTCTTATAACTATATCAGGAACATTCAAAGAAATATTATGGCCGCTAGGAAATGTGCTAATTGACCATGTTAACACTCTCCACCTCAGAGCGGTCGGCCTAAGAGTAGCCAAGAATGACAGAACAATAGTGTGGTCATTCAAGAGGGGCCACTATAGAAAGGTATATCGACAAAACCCCGTTTTACGTTGAGACACTGATTGTTTAAACAAACTTTGTAGGGTTACTGGTCGACGCGCACTATCAATCATCGTGAGTACTATGCCAGCTTCACGGATGATCATACTCGTTGGTCTCGCTTGTACATCCAGCGCACGAAGGACGAAACCTTCGGCTCGTTTGATCGCACTTTCACAACATGACCAAATACAGTTTTACTCATAAGAAATTTGTCATATTCTAAAACTACTTACGATTATCGAAGAAGAACCAAATCCCCGGAAGTTTTTAGATCTCAGCATTCCTAGTTCACGTTCACTATTTTCTGCCTGACAGGGAATGATATGTTCTTGCCATGTTCAAAAGACTTTGTCCCTCGGACTGCCACTTCTGGCCCAGGACCTTGATCCGTTGTTCTCGGGTATCCAAGGACATAGCTTCGATCCGCTGCCACGTCTGCACTCTTTTGCTTTTGCCCTCCATGTCCTCTCTTGCGACCTTCTGCAACATGGCCGTCTCTGCTGTATTCGACGACAATACTAATTTTTCTCCTCGACGTCGACGACAACGCCAGCCATGGCATCGACCCCGCTCAAGGAATATTTCTGGCGTGGAGAGAAGCAGAACTCGTCCATGTATCACACATACTGCAAAGCCTGTGTGGCGCATCATCTCGACGGTGCCAGAACGACGACTGCCGACCTCACCCAAAGCTCGGAAGAATTTAAAGAACAGAGCGGGCAGAAGCAATGGATGGTGGAGACAAGAGTGATAATGACCTCGCTTCTCGTCTGCCTAACCGTCTCCCGGTGTGGAAGCAGATGACACTGGCAGTTTTATTCAGAGGGGCGGAGAAGCCTCGTGCATGGAAGCCGGCGGCACGGGCGATGGAGCAGGAGGAGCTGTTGATGCAGGCATTGGCAGAGGCGGAGGAGAATGGGGTCCCGGATGATGGTGCCATAGAGATTGATTCAGACGATGAGTTCCAGCCGTAATGTACTGGTCTTTCGGCTATGCGTATGAGCGTGGGAAAAATATATTTAAGGCCTTTAATTGCCCTTACGTTTAAGGCCTTACCCTTATTAAGGCCTTAAAAGTTTTCAAACCTCGATTTAAGGCCTTATGGGCGAACACTGCCCGTTTTGGCAGTAGATCACCGGTGCAGGCAAACATGAGCATACAACATACATCCCTTCCCACGGCGGACAATCCCGTGTCACTTACGCTTGTCGTGCATCAGTCACCTTGACTGTCATGTACGGACATGGCACTGTCATGTTCCACTTTGATCACCGGTTCGTCGCGGCGGTTTTGGTTGAATTTCTTCGACTGCCACCTGGTTTCTAAGTCTGAGCTCCAGAAAAATATGGAGGTCAGGTATGGTCTATATATTGCTTTCTAAGTCTTCGGAATTTCTTGCCGGGGATACCGTCGCGTCCTGGAGGAGAGTCACGGAAAGTCCCGGTGAAGAAACTGTCACATATATGTCACAGCCCCACATGGCTGGAGAGTACTAAATCCTCTGGCGGTCTGCATTTCTGAAATGCAATGCAGGCTTAAGTTGATTCCTGCTGACCCTTCCCGACTGTCAAGCCCATGCATATATAGAAAAAGGGTTTACAGCCCCATAGGTGCCGTTAAGGCTATGGGGAAGGGGTGGGCCTCGAAAGAGAAACCCTTTACGGTGGGCCAAAGTGGAATCCACTCGCTCCTATGACTGACCTTTGTGATGATATCAAACTTACAGCAGTGGAATTGGATGCAAATCTGCGACAAGTTGAAATTGATGAACCAATGACTACGATCCGAACTTCAGAGTGTCTAGTGCCGAAAATGGCTTCCGCATCTTTGCTGGGGATGATTCAATGCATGAGATTGCTGCAAGACGACAAGGCCAACTTGAACCACCCCTGAATTTAACAACCGCTTTTGTGCATATCAAGGTCATGCGGGCTGGTCAGTATGACCCTCAAATTATGGCAGATTCAAAATTGTTTCAGATGACTTCGAGGAAGACACAACTGTACATCTCACATTTGACAACCCAACGATAAAAATGAACTTTAAATCCGGAATATTGGGAGCTGCACTCTCCTTGTTCCAGAAAATTCCAAATAATGCCCCGTGTTAATGGGCTACCGTATTCCCCGGAATGATTCGGAAAATGACCGGACAAAGTACGCCGTAGTCATTCTCACCTTGTTCAAGGTGTGGTCGGACACAAAAGGGTCCCCTCTCAAATTTGCGGACTGCGATTGGTCAGATGCCCTCGACGAGTTCAAACTGTCCATGCCCCTGAACATGCAAGAATTGTACTCAACATGCAGCTGTTGTATCAGACTCGAGATGCAAAGTTTGACTATGCAGCGAAACGCAGTAAGCGGCTCGCTGAATTAACGAAAATGGCGAAAGACACCAGAATTGCGGAAGACTGTGAGGGCGACGAGGATTTTGACCCGGTATGGGAAAATGCGATGCAAACCGCCGTCGATCCAGACGAGTTGGACGTAGAAAACCCAGCACTTACAAAGGATACAAGAGCGACACGAGATGCGCAGCAAATCATTCTACAAGCGGATCGTGTTGGCTTTTTATTCAGTGCCAAATATGCCGAGCAGTGAGACACGTACCAAGTTCGAAGGAAGAACACGGTGTGGGGACGAGGACGACGTTGTCAGAGCGAGTATTGCTGCCAAGGATCTTTTGAAGGAAAAAGATTTGCTCATCAAACGGCGTCTGAGAGCTGCAGAGCACACAGAGCCTGAGAACATAATGCTCACCATGGTCAGACATCTTCGAGGATACCAGAAGCGCTTTGCACAACATTGGCGAGGAAGCCAAGAGAGCGCGCGAACTCTATGAGAAACGTCATGCCTACTCCGACTCGCACTCCCGTTGGAATTCCCTGCATCCTTATCAGCAATTATGTCTCGCCCTGATTATCAAACACACGTTGAACGATGAACAAACTCGGGCATTCCTGCTGTTAGCTGATAAAATTGGTCGTGAAATAGAGAAGAGGCCGTAAGAATTCACCTATGTCCCTGCTATGTACCGGACCTGGTGGCACAGGGAAGTCAGTAATTTTCGGAGCCTGGAAAGAGTTCTATTGAGATTACTGGCCACCCTGAACGGCTGCCGCTTAACCGCTCCGACAGGTGTTGTCGCTAGCGATTCGGTGGTTGTACGATTCATTCAGAAGCCAGCCTGCGAGTTCCGCTGCCAAAATGAAATCTACACCGGCGTTACGGGCAAATCTGGAGGAACGAATCTCACCTTTGGAAACTCTTATCTTGGATGAAGTCTACTTCTTGAGCGCCCAAGACCTTGCTAAACTCTCTGAATATCTCTGCATGGGCAAGGGCGTCACCGATACTATATGCGGCGGTTTAAATTGGGCGACATGTGGCGATCCTTGTCAGCTACCACCACCGGGAGGAAATTCTTTATTTGCCCGCGAGCTAGTTCAATGCCATGCGAACAATGATCTGAATGACCTACATGAGAAGGTTCGTCAGGAAGTTAAGGGCGTACAAATTTGGCACCAAGTTGAGCATGTTGTGGTACTCGAAGAAATAATGCGGCAGAGGGGAGATCCATTGTTGATGAGCATCCTCAAACGATTACGGAAAGGCACATGTACCGAGGACGATAAGGCAATCCTAGACAGATATGTGTTATCGAATGCAGACTGCAGCGATGCAACCAAAGATCTCGCCGACATTAACAGATGGATCGACGACCCAGCGCATGCATGTCCTTTGATTGTGTATACAAATGCCGCACGAGATCGTCACAATAGCACCATGGCTGAGGCCTTCGCTGTTGTGACTGGTCAAGAGTACCATGTTTACCACTCACGCGACACGAGGGGACGCTGTCGGAGGCGCAAACAGCTTACTGGCTTGGCAGCTGAGGCTGCGTGGTTGGTACCTGTCAAAGAAGCCAATGATCTTGGCGGCAAGGTATGAGGTTGTGTTTATAGTCATTCATGCAGTGGTTGCTCACCAAATGCCTGAGGTTCGGTATTGCCGGGGATGGCCGTTTTTTGCACCGAAAATCTGGCTACGGAGCTAGGCATCTCAAACGCAGTCCGGGAACACTGGTGTCCATCGTGTACGAGGAGATCGACGGCGCCGCTACGCGATATCAGCGGAAGTCGACTTCAAAGCATACAAAAGCAGTGACCCCGACCGCACCATATCCTCACCGGGTACGGTGATTTTCCTTGAAGTTCTTCGTCCATCCGCTGCAGGCAATCCAATACTGGTGCCCACGAGACTTTCCCTGCTGAAGTCTGAGTAAACGAGTCGTTGGAGGCCAAGGAAAATAGGAACCTGCGCTTTAGCTTTAAGCATCGGTACCCCTTTGGGTATCGATGGCATCGCACTTCTTCTTTTAACGACATCTATGAACCTGTCAAAACAATCAAAGCAAAAAAATTGAACAGGAAGTAAAGATCGTATGTTGCAGCGGTGTCCTCAGCGGTAGTACCCTCTCTCCGGCGAGTTTCTCGTTGAGCAGCGAAGACAGCATCACGAGACGCCAGATCAAGTTCATAGCGCTCGACTTGTATCAGCGCGAGATCGACCCGCTTGCACGCGAAACACCCTTTACAGGACATTCGCGAACGGCGGCACCGAATCGGAGGCTCGCCAGGCTCAAACATCACTTGACATCCGTGTCGGCAGTTCCACTGCTGCTCTTCCACGAGTCGTTATCCTGGACTCGTTAGCACACCTAAATCATGTGAAGTATGGTCAAAAAATCGTACCTTGTTCTGATGAGAAAATCGACGGTATGTAGCACACCATCCTTGTCATAAATGTTATATTTGGGTCCTCCAGGTTGACGATCAAGGCGGTCGGAATCCGATGGATAGGAAGATCGATGGAAGCCAACACATACTCCAGTCGCCCAACCTTGACCTTCGCGGTGACACGGTAGTCACCAATGAGGACATGAGATGAGATACCCTCATCCTTCCAGACATTATCGGACTCCTCCAGATCAGGCTCGTCGTCATCGGAGCCACAGATCTAGCAGTAAGATACGTCAGCATCAAACAATGCCATCTTGGATAGCCCCTTCCATGTTGTTTGACTTATCCATATTTTCTAGAGCTCTCCTCGGCAGCATCCTGAGCAGCAAAATAAATTTGCAACAGTACGCACCGATCGGACTTTTTCGGAGTTTCAATTTCTGTCAATATTCGATGTGCGCACGAAAAATAGGGGGTTGTAATTTTTCCCGTTTTGAATAGCATCCTAGGTAGCCACTGTGGCGTCTTTCGTTTTACCCATATTTTCTAGAGCTCTCCCCCACATCACGCTGCACAGGAGATAAGATGGGTAAAGAGTTTAGGTGTCGGAGCTTCAATTGTCACGGACCGTTGATCCGCTTCCTTATCATGAGCAGAAAACTCTCATTCAAACTGCCAGTCGGAACGGTTAGTGGGCTCTGCCGCAGCGCACGCTACCATTGTTAACATGTTAACATTTGTGAATCACGTCTATATCTAAATACAAGACTGAGGTACGGCCTAAGCTGCCCACGGCGGACCATTGATAACTATTAATCGTGACCGGCAATCCACGCCAAACAAATGTCTGTTTGTCCTGTGTTGATATGGCGTGATTGATGGTCAACCATCGCCACGTCTCTTGTCTTTTCCCTCCATCTCTTCCCCTCCTTCCTCCACTGTTGCCTACTGTGCCCCGTTGAATGCCCCTCCAAACCTACGTTCTGGGCTCTTGTGACCCATCAATTCCCTTCTGCTAAATCTGGATGACTTGGACCTCTGCGCTTGTGCCGCTCATCTGGGTCTGTGATGCTCTGGCTAGCTCTGGCTTCGATGTGGATATTATCTCGCGCCCAAATCCTATAGTCTATGTCTTTTACTTCCCTTCCTTTTAGTCATGATTTGGATGGCTCGCATCATGTCTAGCTGAAGGTACATCGTCCGTCCCCCGCCGACTCATCTGATGTATTTAAAACAGCGAATCGTGTTTCCGCGTCTCTCAACATTCTCAAAGGTGGCCGCGGTATGTGATTGACACACATTCCCGACGCCATCCGCCCCCAGTTCAGGACCAAATTCACGCCGGCGCTGCTCGAGTACACCGGAAGTATCCAGGGCTGGAACGACCCCCACCGCCGTCGAGGTTGTCACCATCTGGAACTCCGTCTTCCCGGATCACGCGGTCTCGGTGGAGGAGAGAGAAGATCGTGATTTGGTGCTTGTCATCACAAAGCTCGTGCGTGCTAGTTCTTTCATTTGCAGACTCAGGCTCACTGCCTCGCGCACCTGGGCCCAGGACAAAATCGATGGATGGCGCAACAGGATCGGCGCCGCCGGCGTTACCGTGTGGAAAACAGTCTTCAAGGGAAAATCCAAGCAAGAGGTCATCGCGGACGTCGAGTGGTACTTGAGTGGTTCTGATCGGTCTCGCGTATTCTACTACTGCGACGTTATCGACGATGAGGAGACTGGTAAGACCAAGCTCATGGTATGTACCTTGTCGTGCTCCTCTTCTATCGGGCGATAATTACCCTTGTCAGGGATTATTCCAAAGTTTTGTTTTCTCGCATGTATTCACTGTCCATTCGCAATGCGACTGCTACGGACGGCCACCTCGGTCCATTGGGATACCCTACGACTGTGCCTGAGGGCGCGCTGACCCTAACATGTCATGCGGTGTCGTACTTCCCTTTTCATCATCCGAAGCCTGTACTGACGAACACTCAGATTAAGCAGGGACTCAATTACCACCGAACGGGTCAGCTTGTCATCCCCGAAGGCAGCCTCGGACAGTTCTCCAAGACGAATTGGGCCGATCACATGGATTTTAGTGAAGGCGTGCAAAAAGTGGTCGCCAGCACCTCTGCCATCACCGCCGTCGTCAAGAAGCTCAAGGAGTCGCAATGGGACAAGATCATCACCGCCGCCGCGCCGCTGCTTCGGAACGCGCTGATATATCCAAGGCCACGGTTATCGACGTCGATGCTGATCCCGAGGAGTCGGACTTCGAGCTCGTCGACGACGATCCCGATATTTAGGTGCGTGTCCCGGCTTGTAATCGGCTTCCTTTTCTAACACATCCCCTCGGATTCGGTGCACCCTCAGTTGGTGGCGCCCCTCCATGCACATCACATACATACCTCCCGTAGATATCCACGCCTCGTCAACGTTGCTAAACTGGTTCCATTCTATATACTATCTATGCCATACTATGCTTATGAATATATGAATCTATGCCAATTTCCTGCGGGATCTATGCCTGGAATACACTTTTGAAGTCACTTGTGCGCCTCCTTTTTGGTCTACTTGCCGTGTCCTTCTGCGTCTTTTTCACTTTTAAAAGAAAACGGACATGTCTAAAAAAAGAGAAAGAGTCTTTTTCATCTTTTAGGTCTTTCGACTCTTTTCGTTCTTTAAAAAAAGAAAAGATCCCAAAAGACAACTTGTGAAGTTGCTGATGGACCTCGCTGTATCCCCGGACGAAGCGGCGATAGAAGTTGGTGAACCCTAAGAACACCTGTGTTTGTTTTAGGTTCTTTGGTTCTGGCCACTCCATCACGCCCTTGATCTTGGCGGGGTCCATCCTCATCGAGTTGTAGGATATGATTACTCCTAAAAACTCGATCTCTGTGCGTTCGAACTCGCACTTCTCCGGTTTGAGGAACAGCTTGTTGTCCTGTAGTACTTCCAGGACTCGCTTCGTCAACGCACGATGTTTCTTCAGATTGTCTGAGAAGATTAGGATATCGTCCAGATAGACGACGACCTTTCCTTCGTTGATGAGATCTCTGAGCAGATCATTCATCATGGTCTGGAATGTCGCGGGCGAATTGGTAAGCCCGAAGAACATCACGAGCGGCTCGAACAGCCCTCGATTTGTGCGGAATGCCGCCTTCCACTCGTCTCCCTCCTTGATCCGTACATTGTTGTACCCCCATCGCACATCTAGCTTCGTAAAGTACCGGGCACCTCGGAGCTTATTGACTAACTCCGAGATTAGCGGAAGCGGATAGCGGTTTTTAATCGTCATCTCATTGAGCTTGTCTGAGCGGACATGGATCCAAGATAAATGCACAGAATTGTTGCTGGACCGTAATAACTACGCTCCTATTAATCCAATTGAGATGCAACAAATCTGCGACAGACAATGTACTGAAATGGAGTCTATTGCTATTTACGCTGATAACTACCTCCATCAAGGCTCGCAACTTGGTAAATTCTTGCGGCACCGCATTACTGCGCCAGGAAGCCAACACGCTGTACCGGTATTTTACGGAATTCCCAAAATCCATAAGGAACCCGTGAAAATGCGCCCCATTGTGCCATGTCTCAGCGCCATCCAAAACCCCGCAGCCAAGTACATCAGTAAAAGACTTAAACCGATTATCATGTCGGCGCCAACCATTATCCATGGAACCAAAGACTTGGCGATAAAATTAAGCAAGGTAACGTTGATACCGAAGCGCCAGTACTATATAGTAACTGGCGACGTTGTAGCATTCTACCCGAACATCCCCTGAAGTTGTGCCTAGATATTTATGAGGAGTTTAATTATGGTGGAAATGCGAAAACGGAACACCCCATGTTCCCTCTAAATCTCAAATCTTGGACGATCTGATCAAAAATGCGATTCGATATAAAGTTTTGTCCGCAACCATATCATAATTCACACTCCGGGTAAGTAAGGCGAGTGGAAAAAGAAGAATCAGGCCATTTTTGGAGAAATAATCAGGAGCAGGACAGTGAGAGAAGAAGCCCGTGGAAGAGGCTGACAGCGAGCGCTGAATGCCGGCGCTCTGTTTCGATCAGCGAGAAGCTGAGAGTAATAAAAGCAGTGTTGGCTGTTCGAGAACCGAGAGACGAGGATGGAATCGGCGAATAGGAGGAACTGCTGGCTTCGCACCTCCTGCGATTCGCTATAAAAACCGCTTCCTTCTCCCACACGGTGACAAACAGCGCGCTGTAGGATCAAGAAGCCGCTCTTCCTCCCATTCGCCAGTTCGCTGTCAATAGGCAGCAATTTATTTATCAGAGAAAGGGTGTGCCAGTGGCATTTTCCCTTGCCCGATCGTGGA
>JARGXW010000614.1:0-83768 GCA_029204085.1 Mycena sp. CBHHK59/15
ACTGACGCCGGAGATGAATGCGGCGAAGAGCTTCGATCCGGCGGGTTGCGCAGGGAAGGTAAGCGTCGCGGTCTTGCCGGGGTGTGCGTCGGCGATGGTGAGGCCGGGGTAGGCGGTGAGCGCGAAGAGCGAGGCCGCGTTGGAGGAGGGGCAGGACTTGATGAAAGGCACGGCGAGACTGTAGACTTGGTTGGGGGTGAGGGCGGTCTGGAAGGCGGTGTCCCATGCGCTGCTCTCGCGGACGGCCGAGTTGACCCAGGCTAAGAGAATATGTGTTAGTATGGTGATAAAACATGTTGGAAGCAAGTATTACCTTCGTGGCGACCTTCGACGGTCAGGATGCTGGCTGCGACGGTGAGGTAGTCCTATACAGAGTGAGCGAGAGTAAGGTTGCGCATTTGAATAAAATACCTTGTTCTCGATGAACTGAGCGGCGCCGGTGTATGCAGTTGCGCCGACAGCCTCGAGAATCGCACTCAGATCGACGAACGACTTGACGTCGGTGACACCGCTGAAGAATGGAACTGAGCGAGTCAAAGAAACAGAAAGATTAGACACTCACAAGTTGTACTCGCATGCCTCGACAGGCTTGGCGCCGGCAGCGGTGAGGGCGGTCGTGAGGAAGTCCACATGCGTCTGCTCGTGTGCGGCTATCTGTTCAAATCGACCTCGCACCCACTCGCCGTAGTGGGCAGCAACAAAGTCGGCCTGAGAGAATTTGGATATCCCTTCCTGGTAGAACTTGGCCTCGAGGTGCTCTAGAGCGGGTGAGTCGATGGTCAAGATACAAAAAGGGAACGAGGGACGTACCGAGGGTGAGGGCAAAGTTGAGGACCTGGGGTCTAGGCCAGATGAGCAAACGACGAACGCTGCAAGTAGGCTGACTTACCAGACACACCACGCTTGGCGGGCAAGGCGCTGACGATGTTGGCCAACGAGAAGACGGCGAGGGCAGAGGCGGCGACGGAGTACTTCATGATGCGTCGTAAATGAAGGTAGGTAGAGAGAACGAATGTGGGAGGGACGGGGAGGTGGGCGCGAGAGCGGGGATGGTGATGGGACGGAAAAGAGATGGGGAGCGTCAGCATGCGCCCCCTCCCTCTTTATATATGGCAGGGCTCGGCCGCGTCGGGGATGTGTTCTACGCAACTCGAATTCTGATTGGCCAAGGCGTTGCGGAGTTTAAAACAAATATGTCATTCCAGAGGTTCCTGCGTCATCGACGCACGTAATGGCTGCTCGAGGTACTTGGGTTTGACATTTGACACGATCGCCACCAAAGAAACGCGTCGGATTCAGCAGGAGATGGAAGAAACCAAAGCCTGTGGTCAATACACATCAACACGCGCCAACTTGAACCAACTTGAACCAAAGCTTGGTTCAATAAAGCTGTAAGGCCGACAAGCGGCAGAGCCCGGTAACGAGTGAACCGACATATCAGACCAAAGCTTATCTTCGCAGCTGAAGAGAAGGAAATACTTACACACTTCATATTACTCACAAGGATCTCAACTCTGTGGATGCGCGGAGTACCGAGGAATTAAGCACATAAGCACAACAAGCAGAATTGCTCTGCAAAAGACTTACTCTCACCATAATCCACAGAGGATTCACTTCGAACCCTGATGCTACAATATCTTCAATGGAAGAAATCCATTTTGAATACACTTATACATCCGGGAACGAGAGTCAAGCAAGAAACATGGCTGGCAATTATCATGTTTCATCGTGCAGGAGGCAAAGCCCATCCGAAACTGTATTGAAGGTCAACATCATGGTTGCAAAGTGGCCCTGCAGGTCACCAATTCCATTGTGCACCTTTTAATCATTGATTTTTCGACCTTTGTCTCTCCACCTTCACTCCGACATGTAACCGCACTCGGTTGATATCCGGACTTGTACTTAGCCTGTATCTCTTCTTGTGGACCACTAGTTCACCTCGTCTCAGACAGGCAAGCGGCGAGGATGTGCAGGTCTGGTGCTTGGAAGGAGACAAAGACAGAAAATCCAGCCACCTCCGCACCAGTCAAGACGAGAGAGACATGATAGTATTCTGAATGTCCACTTGCACTCAAAGACCGCTTTCTACCGAAACCAGAATTATGCCTCTACGAGTTCGGACATCTCACCGGGAAAATTCAAATGGGGTCGTGGGACTCTCGGAACTCCTGACCATACCTCATAGAATGCGCAAGTTCTCTAGCCATGATTGAACTGCGCAAATCATTTATGGAGATATTGCTATTACCACCAAACCTGACACAGTTGCGATGGTGATCCTTAGCACAATCGTCCTGGTTGCAAAGTATACACATAGTATCCTTGAAATCTTATGCTCTGTACCATTACAGCAGGTTTAATTCATTGGATATGGGGCGTAATGTTGGCTAGAGGACTAATTGATTCTGTCTGGTGGCAAGATCCACAGCGGGGCAGGATGAATTTCATGATATTTGCAGACTCATCCGAGTAGTGGAGGCCCCGAGAAGAATGTATAACTCAGCTTATTTTGTGCACTGGGATAATCCCCTGACACCAGCCTTTATATTTGGATTGCACGGTGTAATACCTACCTACCTACGGACTTTATTCTGAAGGAATAACAATTGGATGCTGCTGCCCGAGATGCCCGAGAGAGCACATGCCTGAAGAGAATCAAAGGAGGCTACGGGAAGAATGCAGACCCATCTAACAC
Organism: Mycena sp. CBHHK59/15; assembly: GCA_029204085.1. Classification (NCBI taxonomy): domain Eukaryota; kingdom Fungi; phylum Basidiomycota; class Agaricomycetes; order Agaricales; family Mycenaceae; genus Mycena; species Mycena sp. CBHHK59/15. Next base: position 2,696 of record JARGXW010000614.1, read on the forward strand.
AAGTAGATTAAGTAGGACCACTGTCCTGTAAGATTGGTGCAGCAGCCTCATTCAGCCAAACAGATGGCTGCTCTGAAAAGAGGTGTCCCATATCAGACCAGCTAGTTTTCCGGGCAGTTCCTGAGTGTAACAAATGCGGGACTCCCAGTGCTATGTGTGCACACCTTGTCAAAGGCACTAAACTTGAATTTTCGAGATGGCACTGAGGTTAAGGCTGGGTTGAGGAGAGCGACACAATCGGACGATAGTCTAAGCATAATTATGAATGCAATCATCAGCCTACCTGCCGAACTCATCGAGCCGAGCATTTTTGGTAGGGAGAGATCAACAGATCACTGCTGACGCAAAAACCGCTGACGAAAATGTGATGCACGGCCAAAATCGAAAAATCATGCTCCCTAAGACCCAGTAACTTACGTTACCGGGAATTTTCTGAGCAAGTTCGGAATCGACAAACCACTCACTCAAGATAATCCTTTGACACCAAGACTTCTTCTGCTCTGGTTTTTCCTGGTATCCATAACCTTCGTACTGTAAGCAAAAGTTACCTCGAATGTCAAAGGCTCAAAGCCGCCAGTGGCATGTCAGTACTCACTGCTCAGACAAGTGGAGACCCCGCGGCCAAGTAACACTACTTGCATAGATAAGCGTCAAACGGGCACCTTCTAGTTTTATTTAAATGGAAATCAAGGTGACATCTCTGGTTATGAAGCACGACAACGGAATTATTCCAGAACATTCCACGCCCATCAAAGGTTCAAGAATGTCTTGGACAGTCGTTTGATTATTTTAGGCACATCGCTCCACTCTTAGCCGAAATAGCTAGAATTTTCTACGCGCTCGAGGCGGTATAAAACCGTTGCGAATCTCACTCATCCTGCCTCACTTGTCTCCCAACTTTCGAACTCGAACACTCCGCAACCAATCCCCTACCAATGGCTGTCTTCTTCTACGAACCCTTCTATGACCTCGAGCGCCTCGTCAATGACGCCTTCCGCAATCGCGGAATAAACACCGTTACCTCCTCGAATGAAAATCAAGTTCACCGCAGTTCCATCGACGGCGTGGCCTCCTTCCGACCAAGGTGCATATAAACCCGGATTTGTGTGGGTTTTTCTAACAACCTACTGCTACTAGGATGGACCTGCACGAAGACGCCGCGGCCAACACCGTCACCGCGACGTTCGAGCTCCCGGGCGTGCGCAAGGAGGACGTGCAGATTGAAGCGCACGACGGGCGCCTCCGCGTCTCCGCCGAGTCGCGCATCTCTGACGAGCACGAGAGGGAAGGCTACGCGATACGCGAGCGGCGCTTCGGCCGTTACGCACGCACTCTGCAGCTTCCGCAAGGTGTAAAGGTAAGTCTCGATTTGTATTTGCGGTCTGGGATTTGTGTTGATTTAGCGCACCATAGGAAGAAGAGATAAAAGCAGGCATGGAGAACGGCGTGCTAACGCTGACGTTCCCCAAGGCTGCACCGGAGGCGGCGCCGAAGCGAATTAGCATTGCTTGAGGTGGAGTTAAGGTGGTGGGTTTTTGGCTCTTTTCAGAATCGAAATAATAGGCTAGCGCTGGAATGTGCTTGTATTATATGAATTGAGGGGACAGTTCGTCAAATAACACAGAGTTAAATAACAATGCATGTGGGAATTATTCAGGATGGGACGGGAATCGGTGGAACTCTCTTGACAATGAACCGAAGTCTCCGAATCCAATGAGGAACACTGTAATAAAAACCAAAATGTCTGCGGCCTTGCTTACTCGAGAGCGAAGTTTCCAACTGCTCAATCCCTGCAGTCTCACCGAAGCGTCGCACTACCTCATCCATGTCTGGACGTAGGGACGGATCGGTCTGAACCACATCAGCCACTAGCGGCTCCATGAATTCAAATCTGAGTTTCTGGCTTACGAACTCGGGGCCCTGAAGCGCGAAAATTAAATCGGATAAATTGCTAAGAACCCAGATGAATTACCTGCAGAAATTCTCCTCTTATGAGGTTTCCGAGATGATATATATCCGTTGAGAGGAATCACAAGCATCCCATACTTGATATTCTGGAGCGGACTTGTTGTCAGCCATAATAATGGGTTCCAGGGGAGGGCGGTCTTCCGGTTTATATTGCCGTGACAGCCCGAAATCTGCGAGGTACTATTTCATCGGACGCTGGGTACGGGTCAGATAGGGTGCTTTCCCGCTGAAGTTTGGTCGTCGTCACTGCCATAAGCTCCCAGGTTTCCATCAGTCCAAGAAGGGACCCACCCAGCTTGATACCGCGTGCGAAGTAGGTATCCCTGGTCTTTGAGACAGTCGCGAGGATCATACCAGGAAAATTCACCCGGTCCAAGGCAGTCCGTCGAGTCGTATCTCCCTCCGTTGTCCCGTAGAGAGGAAGATGGGGGCGCCGGCACATCCTTCACGTTTGGGGTCATTCTCAACGACGAGTGTCAAAGCCTTTGTGGGTCACTATTTGCGCAGTACGTAGTGAGTAGTTTTAACCATAGATGTCGATCATGATGTTAGAACAGAGTTTGCCTTCCTGTGGCCTGCGCTGGCAGGGTGTCCTCGTGCAGACGTACAGGAAAGCAGAGCTATCTCAGAGCGATCCGGAATTCGAGCTACATACTTGAGTATACGGCAGAAGTGCAGAGTGAGATCTCTGATCAAGTGAGGTTGGTTGGCTGATTCCTGCCGATTCTTGGTGACTCAGAAGCACGTGGTCGCTGCTGCAATCCTGGACGGTTGGACCCAAGAGGTGCTTGATCTCTAGATCTTGGACTGTGATGTGGTTAAGCGAAAGAACCCATCAATCGTTGGCATCGCTCGGCACTTGGCTCCGAGCTCGGCATCCGCTTTCGGACGTCGGGCTGTTGACACTCTTGCTCGTCTCTCCCGTCTCTCTGCTGAGCTCCCGCGTCGTATTCATCGCTGTACACTACGTAAAAACATCTTCGTTCATCGACTGCTGTGCGTGGGACTGGGACTGGTCATCTGGCTGCCGCGCAACTCCTACTACATGGCCGAGCAATGTCTGGAGTACCCTGGAGCGGCGTGGAGTCCCAGCAGGCGAGTTGGGCAGGCGTTTCTGGCCAGTCGGGTGGAAGGGAACGAAAAGTTGTATATGCAGAAGGGGTAGCATTATTTGACGGGTTATGTGCACCATATACAGTGTTACTGTTCCATACTGTTTGCAGAGTGAGGTTGCGTGGAAGACCGGAGCGCAAGCGGGACGCGAGTAATGAAAGAGAAACGCGTCGAGTGGCACTATTTGATGGCAAATGATGGAATCTTGCTGCCGTTGATGCGGGTTGCCTTTTCTGGGGGGGGGGCGTCGTGGGAACCTGTCCGTGATCCAGAGATCGAGCACCTCTTGGTTGGACCTCAGCCTGATGGCCCTGAACGCTTTCACGGTAGCGTAACCACTGTGACTGTGGGTGCTTGTGGCTTGCCATCGTATCTTCCAGGTCTCTTCAATTGTCCTTGGAACAATCAGTACATTCCTCGAACGGCCGCGGACTCTCGGACGCCCACTATGACTCGAATTCGAAGCAGCTTACCGCCCTCATATTATTATTGTGCTCATCTTCCAAGTTTCAGACTAGTATCGAGCTGTTTGTTCTTCATCCGTGTGTCGTCATCTTTATAGGGGACGTGTTGTTCAGGCGTCGCCCTTAGCAATGATGCCCATTCTTGTTCTGCATTGGTTCCATTCTATGATAGGGTTATAAATGAAGGTTAACAGTGAGATCGAACAAACACCTCCGGAAAACTCATCTCTCCTCCACTAGAATGTATAACATCAACGTTGACGTTGCTGCAGTCCTGCAATTGGTCGGGACTGCTCTTCTGCATGCTTACCGGAAAATCCATGTCTCAGTGCCGGCTACACTTCAAGCTGTCGATGCCGACCTTGCAGATGCCGCCAGTATCATGGGCAAGTGCAACAACGAGCATGGTTCCCTGACGGACGACGAGGAGGACAGCTTGAAGCGCGATCTCTTCAAGTAGGACTATTTGCTGTCGTATCCTCTTTGAGACTGAACTGACTGATAATGTCATCAGGGTACAGCAAGAAGAAGTCGCTCTTGAGTCGGCGCCGCATTGGGAGTTCCACGCCATAAAAGAAGCCTTCAAGGTCGAGGCGAGAGCCAAGCGGCTCAAAATTCACGCCATCGTAGGTGTTTGCCAGTGCGTCTCCGATATTCTCTGAAAATGAGCTTCCAGAGGATAGCGACAAATGCTAAGTTTAGACTGCTATTCGGAGGCTAGTTTTCCCTGCCTGAACACAAGTAGACGCAGCTTTGCTCATTGTCTTTGTAGCTATGAAGCCGTCTTTCTCCAGGACAGCAACAAACCTGAGACCATGCGTCCCTGACGTAAAATGTCAGTATTTCCCCTTGGTTCCTAACGCTATTTACAATCCAAAACAGCCACACCGAAAACCGAGACCACCTCTAACCGCACCAGCGAATCGACACTCAGAGACCCACCCGCGGCCTCGGCCACCGCCGTCGACCTCGTCACAGACCTGCTGGCCAGAAAGCGGGCCGCGCCGCCCTGCTCCTGCTCCCACCTCGTCTCCTAGCTCAACCCGTCCGTCAGCGACCTCTCCAAGCTCATCGCTGAGCTCTCCCAGGGCATCGTGGAAGCCAAAGCAAGCTAGTCTCGGCCCAAGGCGCCGAGGCGTGCCATGCGAATGAATCGGCGTTGGCGCAACTGGTTATTGACTTGCTCAAGTCTCACCAAGAAGCGCATCTGACGGATTCTCACAACACCGCGCTGGCATCTGAGGCCGCTTTGATCCAAGGCTTGATGACCCTCTTTCGGTCCGCATCATTGAGTGGGGCTGCCCTAAAGAACATCGAGACGACCCCCGTGGCTGTCGCTTGTTACTGAAGGTCTTGACAAAATCGTGTCCTCCGTATCGTTATGCTCGCTGGCTACAATACATACCCCGACTCTATAATGCCTTTTCTGTGACGTGTGTAATCCCGTTTCCCGACATGCAAGAACTTGAGTGCTACTTGCACTAAGCGACACCCTTGCCTAAGTTGTCGCGGCACTACCCTCGCTGTCGTAGTGCGGGAGTTCGGACACAAAGTCGGCAGCAAGCACCGGTCCACTTCTCTGAGCTCAACGGAGGCTTAGTCAAAGTGAAGTGATGGGTACTGAGAATGCCAGGCTGCAAACATTGGTCAGCGCGATCGAATAGACGATACAGTGCAGTAATACAGGGATAGATGTCGACAACAACGAAAGCGTAGTACAGATCAGGTTACGACATCTCGTCGTCAGTGTCCGAGAGCATTTCCTTACTCTTGCTAAAAGCCCGGTCAGTACGAGGGTGGTCAAGACAGTGCGGCACGTACAACTGTTTTTTGCGCGGCCCAGCGACCTCCTCGTCGTCGTCGTCACGAATGACTCTCTTCTTCGTCACTCGCTGAACAAGACTGTGAGCACCAAGCGCCCAGAAGGAACATGACGACGAACCTTCCTTGGCTTCTCCACGTCGTCTTCGTCACTGAAGACCGCCGCCTGTTCCTCCCCATCCTCCTGATCACCCGCCCTCTTGAGCTTGCCCCGACGCTTCTTCTTCGGCTCTGCCTCGTCGCCGCTCCCGTCAGCCTTCTGCTTCCGGGCCTTCTTGGGCTTGCGCTCCTTCTCCTCGTCGCTCTCCATCCTGACCTCCCGAGTCCACTCCAGCGCCTGCTCGCGAGCCAGCCTCCGCTGCTCTGCCAGCTGCTCCGCCTCCTTCCGCAGCTCCTCCATTCGCTCCCGCTATAAAGAACGATCGGTCATTGAATACAGTCAGCAGGTGGGAAAACGAGGCACACCTCCAATGCTCCTTGCCGTTCCTTCTCCTCTTGCCGCTTCTGCCGCGCAGTGTCGAGCTTCGCTTGTACCTCGCCTTCATGCTGTTTCTGGGTCGCAAGATGCTCCTCGCTCTTCCGTAGCATGTTATCTCCATACTTCCGTCGCTGGTCGGCAATCTCACGGCTATAAGGGACCATGGGAGCCTTATCAGAGGCAAGTGAAGCAAAGAGTCTGTCAAACAATCTGTTTAGTGCGACGTTTCCGCACAATGAGCACGTCGACGTACTTCTGGGCGTTAGTAGCATGCTCGATCGATCGCTTGAGGTCCTTCAAAGTGCGCTTCGTCGTGGGCAGGCCGAACAGCATTTCAGCCGACTTTTGCTGTATCATGGCAATGTTATACACAACCGCCTTGTCGTTCGGTTGAATATGGAGCGCCTGACCGTGCATGTTAGGGCGGAGTGGGTTTCACAGATGTGCGGCCTACCATTTGGGCATAGCGCAGAGCAGTGCTCATGGCGACAAAGGATAGGTCCTTTGTAGCTTTCGCGTACCACGACCGACAGAGGCAAAGCAGAACTGGGACATTATGACCCGCGTAGAACCGTGTGGATGCCGTCTCATACTGATTAACGATGAGCACCACGACGCAGCGAGTAAAGTTGTAAAACTGACGCTTTCAATGGCCCTGTCAAACTCATCGCGAGCGTAGTAGCAATGACCCATATTGAAATATACGCTCCCGTCGTTTATCGACTCTCGCACCTTCGCGAAAACGTCCAGAGCCTCGCGAGCGTTCTTCAGACGCTTCTGAGCCTCGTCCGCGCCGGAAATCGCAGGGGCTCCGCCGCTCAGAGCACCAAGCGCGTCCTCAGCCGTGACGATGGCGAGACCTTGAGCAGCGAAGGCGCAGAGCGGGTCCAACTGCAGCGCTTTCTCATAGAACTCAGCAGATCGCTGGAAACCCCGCCGCCGCTCCTCCATCCCTTTGGAGCTGGTGTCACGACTTTCCCGGGACTGGTGGTACATGATCCATCCGGCGGCGCATAATGAATAGACATCATGTTTGTCGTGGTCTTTGAGGGTAGCGAAGACGAAGTCCTTGGCGGGTTTGGGAAGATTGGCTTGGATGAGGAAGTAAGTGTAGAAAGCGCGGACGTTGAGGTTGGAGTTTTGGGCTGCGAGAGCTTGCTTAAGAAGTTCATGCGCGTCGTTATGACGATTCAGGCTTGCGAGCATCTGTGCTTGCCGGAGCTTAGCTACAGGGCTCACAAGTCAGAAAAGCAGCCTTGAGAGTAAAATGGATGACATACCATCGACATACTCTGGATGTCGCAGAAGCAGCTTCTCGTACGCGTCCTTGGCCAGGTCGTCCCGCCCCTCCTCCTCGTATACACGCGCAAGGTTATACAAAATTGAGGTCGACATTGCCTCTGACAACTCAGATGTCAACGTAGCCGTAGCCGTGGACGTCAGCGCGCTTTCATACAGCACTCTCGCTTCCACCAAATTCCCCTCGAATTGCTGCAACGCCCCGAGGTTGTTGAGCAGCCTTGGATCTGCCTGCCCCGACGCCTCGCTGATGCGTAACGCCTCCTTCAGCGACTTGCCCACCCGGTCCAAGTTCTCCCCCTGCCACAGCCGCGCAATCTCGGCGTGCATGTCCATATCGTCGCCGACACTCCGTGAAACCCGACTCGGACCGTGGCCGTTCGCTCGGGCATCTTCGACCTCCAAGGTCTTGATAACGCGGTCGAACAGCTCTCGCGCTTTGGTCCGCTCCTGCGCGACGTCCGAGCTCGACACCCCCGGTCGAGGGAAAGCGCGAAGCGAGGCTAACATGACGGTAGCTTCCAGCGATGATTGTGGGTTTGGCGGTTGTAGAAGGGTGTCTAAAGTGTGGATCGCGGCGGCCATCTCATCTATCAAAAAGGGTGAGCATGTACTTTCAAACCGTCGAACGATCGACGAACCGTTCTGCATCTGCATTTGAGCGAGACCAATAGCCCCAATGACGTGCTTTGGTTGACCCTCGGTCGCGGACGAGTAGTATTTCGTAGCATGTGCGAGGGACCCTTCAGCATGTGAGACTCGGCCGGCTCTGATGTAACCTTCGGTAAGAACGGTGAGGGTGTCAGCGAATTGGATCGTCCGTTCCGCAAGTTTTAATGCCTAGACGACCGAGTCAGGCCGAGAATGGACGGGTCCACGAGTCACTCACCCGATCGTAGTTGCCCTTCCGAATGAAGAGCTCGCAGAGAGCATTGGCTGCGGCAGCACTCCTTTGATTAGCTTTGAAAGCTCGTTCAATCATCTTGGTGCCCGTTGTATAAGACTGCGTCCGTTCTTCCTCGGAATTGTAATCATTTTTACTGGCATTGATAGCCTCCAATCCAAGCAGCAATTGAGCTGGCCACTCAGATGGATTCTGTAGAACCCATGTTAATATGGACTACCAAGTATTGGAAGTGGTGAACAGACCACATCCAGGCTCCTTTGCCAGGCAGCTTTCGCCTTGACCTTGTGGCCCAAGGCCCAAAGACACAGTCCGATACCGATACGGGGGTCAGGTAAACACCGAGGATTTAACTCGAGAACACGCCGGAAGGTCTTGAGCGCCTCTGAGAAATTTCGCTGGGCATACAATATTCGACCCTGACAGTGCGCGAAGTTGACGCGGTGTATCTGATGAGTAGTTATGTAGGGACTCGCCTTTCCCATCAATGCTATCAGATTCGTCGGCTGCACATCCAAGACACCATTGAAAGAGACAAGCGCGTCTCCCATGGCCCGGGTAGCTAATTGCTGGATTCCTAATGACGCAAATTGGGGGCAGGAACTGGCTGGGTATGCTGGTTGTTCATACCTCGGGTCAAGAAAGCCACCGGACCGTCAAATCCTACTCCTGCACCCAAATTGAGGAATTGAGCGGCCTCTTTGTAGTATTCTTCCTTAGATTTTTATCCTTCAGGATATCCTGTCCTGGCAGCCAGCTTCAGACGCCAAAGTAGGATCGGAAATTGCATACTCACGGGCATCATTCAGGATGACTTTGGGGGCTTTACTCGCGTGGGCAATTTGGATATTTGCTAATAACGAGTAGACAGGCCCAAGTACAGAGGCATTCCCATTATCCCTGAATACTAGTAGACAAGCCATGATTAATCAAATGCACTCTAAGTAAGTCGTAGTTGTGCTTACCGTGAATGGCCATACGCGCAATCTTCTCCGCCGCTTCCAGAGAGCCCCTCCGCCAGAACTCAGTGGCTACCACCGTCCAGACCCAGACTTTGGCCTTGCATTGAGGATCGCGTAGGAGATCCAAAACTTCATCTACCGGGTCGAGGTCGTCCAGGTCGATGGTGATGACTTCCTGGCCACCAAGCTCGATATCAAGCGTCCGCCCTGGAGGAGGGAGGCTCTCGTCCATCGTGGTGGCTAAAGAGTAGGGAGCCCGCCGCACAGTCTCCACGATTGCGTTCCGAGGTGAAACCAGAAAATGGCGCACGTGGATGTATTTGAATCGAAGAAGGAAACCAAACAACCGTTAAAATCCAGATGTGGAAGCTTTGGCGGAAGATGCAACATTCCAGAATTTCTAAAATATTAACTACAGGTCCCCAGCGATAAAAAATTGCATACATACACAAAACAAATCACGCTTCTCAGGCTCAGGCTGTCTCGTAAGCACTATGTCCGGAATTCGCCTGGTCTAATATAGGTTACTCGCCCACGTCCAGGGCCTAGTATACCTAATAAATAGAAGATCTGTCCTATGTAAGTGTAGGGCTTACCGAAGTAGAGGTGTGGATGGTACTGGTCATTGACTGCGTCCGCATGGCCATTTAGCGCCTGGGTTTTCATCCACCGCGCTCAGATGTACATATTTTCATTCACTGCGGTTCATAAATGCTGTGCGCTGATGAGACTCACGATGCGCCGAGTCTGGAACGGCCCGACCCAAACAGCGTGCTCCTTGCTCCAACGTCTACTTATGTGCTAGCTCCGCTGAAAGAAGACGGACTCCGGAAAGAACTGGTGTAACGTCGAGAAGCACTTATTTGACGTGGATCCGACTGGTAGCAGGGCCAATGCTGGCCATTAAACATGGATCCCGTATATAGGTGAGCAGCGTCCTTTGCCACGATTGAGTTATCCATGTAGGTGACGCAAGCAGCGGTCCGCCCTGTTCCTACGCATGACGGGGAGCACATCTGACATACATCTGATCAAGCTCCAGCAAGGCCGCACAAATCTTGATCCAATTCTGTCCTAAGAAAATCAGCCATCGTAAAGTGAAATACGAGCGGGGATAGTTACCAACGCCTGCATCCTTATTCCCCCCAGTCCAGTCCCAATGCACCATCCTTGCCGCCCCGTACGGCAGCCTCCACCGCCTCCGCCAGCGCGCGCAGCGCAAGCACGTCTTCGCTCAGCTCCTGCGCGCCGGCCTTCGGTGCAATTTCCGGCGCGGTAACGCCCAACGCGCGCTGCAGCGCGGCCTCGCGGTCCGGGCCGCGCAGCTTATCAATGGAAGTGAGCAGCCTGGGCAGGTTCGGATGCTCAGCGAGCGTAGTGCGGATGGTTTGGGACGTCGCTGGCCACGAGCTTCAGTGGGTAGAGGACAACAGAAATGGGGGAGACGCACCGATGGCCTCGTATTGATGCGTCTGTAGCGGCTTAGGGTCGTCCCGCTTGAGAGGGTCGGGGTACGCAGACTCCTCGGGAACGTACGGCCATTTTAGGTCGGTCAGCGGCCGGAGCGGTGGGTCGTCGTTGTCCAGGAGGGGATCGCCGTCGGAAGGAGGGTCAGTCTGAGTACTGTGCGAGAGCGGCCTGTGGGAGACTTTGTGAGGGTCACAGGAACAGAAGGACTATAGAGTATGCCTACCTTCAGCGTCTGTCGGTGTCAGTTTCTCGATCCACCCAGGAGTACAGGGTACTTCTGCATTTTGGTAAGCGATATACCGATATGTGTCGCAGAAACGGGGCACCTTTGTGTTTCTTGTAGCAAGGGACAGAGCAGCTACATCCGTGTCTCAGATAGATGTGCCTCCTCGAAACGTAGGAAGTACGGACTACACAGTAGCGCACCCGGAACATGTGTACTTGGATTCATTGAGTGTGCAGATCTGGCATTTGCTTCGTCGGGTCTTGGGGGGCATAGATCAAGAACTCCTTGAGCACTGCTAAGAAATTTCAAGACAGTCTTATGAGTACAGTCGAGTAAAAGCGATTCAACTTTCAGAGTCCCCCAGTGGATCCCAGAAGTGAAATCTCCCAAAGAACCGTGAAAGCTTCTGAATACCCCTTCGTAAATGGGGAAAAAAAAGGCTAAGAATTCGAAAGAACGGAAACGTCACGCAGGTCACTGCGCCGCAGTATCCGGGCCGTTGTCCGGCCCTTTCTTCCTTGCCTCGCTCAGCATTCTAGTTCTAGTAGGCTTCTACTACAGCTTGAGTTGTACATGTTGGAGCCTAATCGGAGGGGAGCCCGTGTCTTGTTTCTGATTCTATATCTTCTGCACCGAGTCTTCGCCCCATGTCTGTTGTTACCGAGTACTAGGGGCCACCCACTCACCTCAGGCTATCCGATCCGAGTCGTACTCGCAACATACTTGTCACCGTCCCGAATCAAGAAGGTGTTTGAATAAACCTCAATCGCTTCAGCATCGTCGGTCATACATAGCGCGTATTTTCGTGCACGGTAACAGCTCTGCAATTCGGGCGCCAGAGCGATTCAGTCAACAGTTTGCCCTTGAATAGGCTAGAAGTCTCGGGGGAGGAGCGATCGCTTCAAGTCGCTGATTTCGTTAACGAGAAAAATCGGGACTGACCAAAGAGTGGGAGGTTTCGGATATTCGGAAGCTCCTTCAAGATCAAGATGGTGTTTGACCGAGAAAGAGCTTCGGTTCGGTGGCTATCCGCTTCTCATATCAGTGAAAAATCGAAACCAATGATGATAGAACCCCCACTAGTACCGACAACTCGCATTATTACTGGCCTTCAGGCTGGAGGATCGGAGAGCGACACGCGTTTAACCTCTGGATCTCCTCTTTATCGGTTCCTTTCTCCTCTCTGTTTGAATCGCCGCGCGATTGCCATTCAAGAAGGATCACAGATGCACTAACGCTACAAGCACTGCTCTAGCTTCATTCAAGATTCGCTTCTCCGACTCCTCGGCCGCGCCGTTCACAGCGCGTCCCTGGGCCTCTCAGCTGTTGCCTGGTATTCACCATGGACGCACGTCCGTCTCTGCCTCCCTGTGATGAGGCTGGGTGGCGTCAATTTATCGTGATTCTTATTCTGTTGTAGTTCCCATAACCATTGCTTGATAGTGATTCGAACTGCGTCCGAGCCAATCATTTCCTGTTTTGCATCTATCTCATCTCTGCCGCTATCACCCAAGATGATCCTCTGACATGTTCTAGATAATGACCTTAATCGACATCGTTGCGTCGCAAGCTACGGTGGGCTATATCGTGGATCTGTCTGTCTTGGTCGCTTCTCATGGCGCATATAACCCACACCATTCTTTCCGACTGGCTACGACTTTTGCGACCATCATGCACATTAGTTACCTTCTTTTGGCGACTTCCGCTCAGAGTGTGCTCACCACCGCTTTCCCGACCTCCAGCGTATCCAATCTTTTTCTACGCAATGAGGGAGGACGTCCACTCACTCTACACCCTGGGCTGCACCCAGACGTAGACACGTCAAATCTAGAGAACTTGAAGGCCAAAAACGAGAGTTCGCTCTTCTACACTGCCTTACCCGATCCGTCTTTTACACGATTTGCGACTTGTCTTATACAGGAGGCTCTTTAGGTTCTCATATGCAAGGAGCTGGGATCATTCAGCTCACTCATTTGTACCCAGCAGTCCCTTTGGAACACTCCCGTTTTATATCCTCTGTTGCTTGTAACACCGTCTCGACGAGCATGACTGTCACCTTCATAGATAGTATGTCCTTCCAAACCGCCTTCGATGACTGGAGCACGCACCGGACTGGATTCCTCTTGATTTCCTACGTCGCTGGCTGCGGTGCAGGTGTCGAGTCGTCGGAGCGCAGTTTCCATTTGGTTTCGGGGATTGTCGCCTCCCGGAAGAATCTGCAGATTGTTTGTCGGGCCCAAACTCTGCCCATTCATCATACCGTCGATCAAGATCAAGAAATTCATTTCCATGTGGCTACCTACTCAGTCAACGATCCTGGCCCGACAAGTGGCAAAACCCCACCCGACACCCCTTCCGAGTTGCATGCGCGTAGTTTTTTGAGCGATCTTGGCGATTTTGCGATTTCACTTAGTCCAGTTGCGCCTGTATGTGAGTGCAGGAGTGAACACCTCTTTGTTGTGTGTTTCGTTGATTTCTCTCTCGATAAGTTCAGCTGGTTAAAACATACCCGATAAATTCACATCCAAGGTCAAAGTCTACACTTTCCACACAATCGATCAAGGCCTACGACTCCATGTTCATAGGGCCCGACAACGATGCCTATCTGCTGTATCACAGAGACTTTAATCCTCCAAAGTCAAGAGCATCAAGGCAGACGATTGAATCAAGGGTAAATGACGGCGGGAAGAAGAATTCGACCAGCACAACCAACAAATCAATAGATATATATTGCTACAAATGCGGCGTTGGTATGAATATAAATCTCGCCAAATACCTTTTAATAAGACAACTGATGGATTTTATCCAGAGGTCACGATTTATTTTTCAGGGAACTTTTGCGGGGTACGTCTCGATCGTTTATCTATTACCACATTGTTGACGATTCGAAAAGAGGATTCACGGAGGCGGATGTGAAGCTTGAGGCAGACGTTACTGCGACATTGATTCTGGGTATCAAAGCGAACTGTAAGGCGTCACTGGTGACTCATACTACGTTCCTCTTACCCGAGTCACGCAAGATAAATATGAGGACGAGAAGACCCTGACACTTATAAAAGCTCCGATTCCGGGGTCAGTGTACTATATTGGCAATGTCATCAAAACCTACTAAAGAGATTCCAGAGCAAGCATAACGATTCCCAAGGTTTTGGAAATTGGACCCCAGATCAAACTCTCTATAGGAACGAAGTATTCGCTGGATCTCACGGGTATAGTGTCGGCTGGCTTTGTCTGCACATGGAAGAAAGTCGGCGGGAGCGTGGACTTCACAAACATACAGAGGTCGCGCATCCTGGGCGACTGGAGCCTGTCGGCAGCCTGCCACAAGGAAGTCGACGCCACGGTGAAGCTGACGGTCGACATAACGCCGTTCCTCGAGCTCTCCATCGAGATCAAAATCGCAGTTCTCCCTGGAATCACGAGCAAGCTTACCGCTGAAGCGGCGCTTGTCGAGCGGGTCTCTGTTACTCTGACGGGCAGTGTGTCGAATAAAGCTGGTAACGGCGACTGCGACGCTTACCAACCTCGCCTGACGGGGGAACTGCAAAGCGCGCTGTTTATCAGAGCAACTGGAATTTCTGACTTTCCACTACACACGCCATGCACCTTCAATCTCTTCGATTTCTGTATCGAGTGAGTCGTCAAACTAAATCCACGCCACCAGAGCGCTCACTAACCAACATCTGTGCAAGTTTGGGGCTTCCTTCAGGCTCTCCCAATCGCCGTACCCTTCCAGCTATCGACGCTGGAGGGGAATACAGCAGCTCCACTCCGGACAATAGCAGCCCTACTACGAGGAACCACAATTCCGGCATCAGGCGCAGCGCTGTTGCTCTTGTGGGCAGCACCTTGGACAAAGGCCAAAGGACTTCCGCGTCTTTCAACAATTTCAACCACGCCCACCGTGGGATCCACTCCAGACAGGCACCGGATGACCAGCAGCCCGACACAGATGGCCAGCAGTCCGACACAGACGGCCAGCAGTCCGATACGGATAAGTTAGCCAGTCGGATCCTGCGAGTCCTTCCGCAGACAGTGGGCCCGGGAGCAATACCCCAGATCCTCCGAACGACACTGACAACTCAGCCGACCAGTCCGACTCTTCGTCGGGAAGCGGGGACGACAGCACCGAATCCGCGGACGATAGTTCGAATGATAGTTCGAATTCCACCTCGTCCGCGTCCGCGAACAACTCGGACAGCACGGGGTCCTCGTCAAATAACTCGGACCCGAACTCCGCAGCGACTACCCCGACCAGCATCATTTGGGAGAACGGGACGCTGCAAGTGGACTGGGCGGACAGCGGTGCGGTGATCGTGACCAACATCGACGATACGATCGGGCGCGGGTGGAAAGCCGATAAAGATCACTTTATCTACGTGACTTCGGACGGGAGTAAGTCCCTGTTCGCGCGCAAGGCCGCGGCGACGGACGGCTATGGGAAAGCCGAGGTCGGTGACACGATTCCGCCCGATGCTAACCCGCTGTGCGTTTCCCCTCTTGTGTGTTCAATTTGGATCGAGACTTGATTTTCTTTCTTTTCGACAGGGCTTTTTACCTGTCGCCCACGCTCGCGACCGCCGAAATCCAATACCTCGTGGCTCTCGATCCGACCGCCCGCGTCTGCTATTACCTCGTCCTTTGCGTCTTCACGGACGAAAGCATGCAGATCTTCCTGACAGTTGGGCATACGCAAGACGCAGTCACTCAGCTTCAGGGCACCATCCAGGACGTTGATTCCTGCGAATTTGCGCCGTTCCTTCCCGTCTTTAGCGAATCCTGATTTCTGAGATCCCACTTCAAGTTTGAAAATCGGTATGACTCACTCGTGCTTCATGCGGCGTTCATGCGGCTAACGAATTTGATGCAGACTCTTTTTTAGTGATGTTTACAGTGAAGCGGGGCTGGCGCCGCGGACCATCTTCTGTCCCTTCGTTTGATTTCGTCATTTATCTTCCGTTGCCATTTTCTCCCCTGTTCGCCGTTAAGCCCTCGAAATACCTTTGATACAGTAGAAGTCTGGTTGATACTTTCTCCATGCACTGTCAATGTACACTTTTGACCACGCCGGTGCCGAGCCCTCCACGTCGCGAGGGCCCAGAGCTGCAGCAGCCAAGTTGGCTTGAGTACTTGCTTGCAGAGCGCAGTGTGAGAACAGGCGCTTGTTGGGCGCTTGTGGTCAGTGTCCTCTATATATCTAACACAAGGCTGGTTTACTGCGGTCCGGATTCTGAGCCCGTGGTGCCCGATAGATTGCTTTATCCGAGTGCGGTCAACACACTGGCACATTGAGTATACTTCGGGGGGAAAGTCACGAATCGCAGTGGATATCAATCTAAGCAACAGTTCGGGAGCAGTGAATAATCAGTCCCTTGGCAGATGTCGGTCGGGGTTCGAACGCACCAATGCGCAATGTCCGAGGACTGCGGCACCTGAGACCTAAACTGCGTAAGAAGGCGGGTTGCCGAACACCGACTGGGGGAATCATCGCTGTGGATACCACCGTGTGCCGGGTGGGTCCAGGTTCGGCAATTACACTGGTGGAGTTGTTGAGACCCAGAAAAGTGTGCGACCTCAGTAAGTCCTATTTTTGCACCAAGCGCAAAGTCGGCCAAGTATAAATTAAGAGAACTTGGGCATCTCGGGGAACAAAACTAAAAGTGCTGGAATCGTGGGCTTGGATGGCACTCAGCCCGGCAGAAACGCCAAGACGGTTCGTGACTTTGATGCGTAGGTGGCTTTTAATTGAACAGCACTGCGCGGCGAAGTCGGCGTGGCGTTGAATGGTTTTCGCTGGGTTTTAGTAAGAGCCAAGTGAGTCCTTGGAGGAGTATGTTGCCAGTGGCTTGGATCCTTGGCGGGTCATTGCTCTTGGTTGAACTTGAAGCAAGCCTGAGGTTCAGCTTGCGATTGAACGGTGTTGGATCCCGGCGTCAAGACACGGAAAACTCGGCTGGGACGATTGACCGTTTCTACAGCTGCGATAATTTTCGCTCGAGTCCTGAGAAGAAACAAAACATACCAAGGCTTTCGTGACTCTGGGCGATCATGATCAGTGACCAAGACATGCGGTGCAACAAGCATGATGATGGGTCACACACACACGCAACTTACCCATCTCCACTGTGACGGGTTTTAATTCGCAGGCCCAGGCTTGGCTGTTCCGTCTTCTCTTTCTACCATGATCACCCTTCCGCTCGCAGTACTCCTCGTTCTCTCCGCCTTCGGTGCTGCTGCGGACCCCGTCCATATTCCAATTACCCGCAGGTCCGGCCGGCCCCGCACCTATTCTGATTATGCTCTTGCTGCGGGGCTGGCACGTACACGCTATGGCTTTGCGAACACCTCGAAGCCCTCGACGAAGCGTATGAACCGGAGGGGCAGTGCACAGAGTCTTAATTTCGTGAATCAGGTGCGTATCCAGGGTCGTGGAGCGCGCGCATGCTTAGTGCTGAGTTTGTGGCGTTTAGCAAGGAGACTCGAGTTACTTTGGGACTGTCAACATTGGAACGCCGTGAGTACCCATTCTCCGAGCTTCAGCTCTGTTGTCTTTGTCTTCCTCGTCTGCCTCGGTGGCCACACGAAGTTCTATCGCAAGACGGACGTGGCACGCCGGCTCTTTGATGCTGCTTTGCTGCTACGGACGCTTCACCCTTGAGCACCTATTGCTTTGTTCCTATGCAACGGAGGGGTGCTCAGGGCTGGACTTCGGTGGTCGTCTGTTGGCGTTGTTCCAAGAGTGGCTGCGATGCAATTATATTGCGCCTGGAACGAGCACATGGCGACATCCAAAGTCCAGGCATGGCAGATGCACATTCTGCGTCTATCGTGGAGCATTGAAACCCTTTCATCTCCCCTGACGAAGGGTGGGTCTCTTTTCCTGCAATGGTGTGGCATGCCGACTCGGCTTCTACTGCGGACGACTTGTATTGTTGGTTGGCGGCCGGCTACCTCCCCGAGATCCTACTCCGCTCTCTTAGCATGACGCACCCTGCCGTGGAGGGTCTTGTGACATTGGGGGCATCTCAATGCTACTGAATTATCTTCGGCGTTGCCTGGCCACTGATCTACGATCGTTTGATGGTCGTGCCCATTTCCCCTTTTCTCTTGATTATGCTGGAGACAGGTTTTTCAGCGAGGCGTGTTCTCCGCTCCGCTACGGCGCCAGGGCTGGAGTGCCTAAGATGGCCTGCCGGTGCTTTGGTTGTTCGTGGACGGATCAGACGGCGCGGGGATTTCTATGACCGGGATCTCGACGTCGCGTTATTCTTATTATGGGCTTCACTGAATTGCCCGGCCCCAATCTGTGCCCAGTTGTTGCTATTTCAGTCTCGATTTCCTTCAACGCAACTTTTGCTCTCATGTCCCATCTTTCCTTCTTGGACTAACCATATTTCTTACAGACCTCAATCATTCAATGTAATATTAGATACGGGATCATCCGATCTCTGGGTCGCAGACACGCTGTGCGATACCTGTGACCGCTCTACACCACTCTACAACTCCGCGAAGTCGAGCACCTTCACGCAGTTGTCTTCGAGCGCAACCACGATCAGCTACGGCTCGGGCGCCGTTGCCGGCTTCGTCTCGAAAGAGACCGTCAGCATGGGCACATTCTCTACATCCTCGCAGGGCTTCCGTACGTCCCTCTCTCCCCTCTCCCTCGCACGCTGACGCACCCTCCCCTCTCGTTAGTGTCCGTGGAAAAGACGACGGACGGCCTGTTCTCCGGCTCGGTGTCAGGCATCATGGGCCTCGCGTTCGGCGCGATCGCGTCGACGCAGGCGGTGCCGTTCTGGCAGTCGCTGATATCGAGCAACCAGCTCGCCGCGCCGGAGATGGCGTTCTGGCTCACGCGGTTCCGCGGGACGAACAACGTGCAGGTGGAGGAGCCTGGCGGGTCGTTCACGCTCGGCGGGACGAACGCGTCGCTCTTCACGGGCGACATCGAGTTCCTCGCCATGGCTGGCCCATCGACGCCGACGTTCTGGCTGCTCGGGGTCTCCGGTGCGTGCGCGTGTGCGTAAGTGGGTGCGGTTGCTGATTTGGTGGTCTTTGTGCGGTTGCAGAGATCACGGTGCAGGGGAACTCGGTGTCCGTGGCGACGGGCAACGCGGCGCTCGCGGCGATCGACACGGGCACGACGCTCATCGGCGGCCCGACGGCGGACGTCAACGCCATCTGGAACGCGATCCCTGGCGCGCGTGCCATCACGACCATGGCCGGCTTCTTCGAGTTCCGTGCGTGTCCTTTCCTCACTGACATTGGGTGAATGCAGCTGACGTTGTTTTGCGCGCAGCGTGCACGACGACCGTGAGCATCAGCATGTCGTTCGGCGGCAAGGTATGGCCGATCAACCCGGCGGACATGAACCTCGGGCCCGCGCAGGACGGCGGGACGATGTGCCTCGGCGGCATATTCGACCTCACGCTCGGCAGCAACATCGAGGCCAACAGCGGGAACCCGACGTGGGTCGTCGGCGACACGTTCCTGGTGCGTCTCTTATGGCTTCCCGTTGCTATGGGAGCGAGCTAACACGTCGGAGCGCAGAAAAACGTCTATTCGGTGTATCGGCAGAACCCGCTGTCGGTCGGGTTCGCGCAGCTGTCGGATTTGGCTGGTAGCTCGGGTACGTGACTGGTCCCTCGCTCGCGCGGCTGCTTTCGCGTTCTCATTTATTTGTCCACAGGCACACCAGGCGCGGGCTCGTCCACGACGACATCAAAGAACAGCGCCTCGACAGCGACAACCAGCTCTGGATGTACGTGTCCTGCGTTTGCTTCTGTATATACCCCTTCTCATGTTTTTCCTCCTCACTCCTCTTCTGTCCTTTCCTTCCTTCATCCCCCCTCCATCTCCCCCTTGCCATCCCAAAGCCCTCCTCCTCGCCCTGTCGCTCGGCTTCGTGCTCCTCGCCCCTCTGCTCTAATCCAACTAACGCACCACATTAACATAACGATCCCCATACTAACGCGTGTCCCGCCCCCAGCGAATAATAGCAACGCGGCCCCGGTGACTGCCGCGCTTCCCCTCATCTCCCTCTCGCTCTCGCTCGCCGCCGCATTCCTGCTCCTCTAACCCCGCACCCCGATGCCGTTGTACCCCCGTCGTCGCAGGCCCACCTACATTGACAGCTCGCTATCGCTATCGCATCTACAGTATCTATACTTACAATTGCAAGTATTATTTCCTCGTCTATCTCGCACCCTCGTTATGTTAAGTAGGCTAGGTTAGTAGTTGGTTTGGAATGGACAGACTCGGATTTTACTTTGGACTTTGGCGGGTACTTGCACGTACATGCATGCTGACTGGGGGCGTAGTTGTGGGTTCCTGTGTTACGCGTGAGTATGGCGGCATCATATGTGGTTGGTGCTGAAGTGCGCTCAGAGGGCACGAGCTGCGGTTAGGCTTGTTTGCGATCAGATTAGGCGTATAGAAATGCTGTGGGCGAGGAGTTCCAGCCCGAGTGCCAACCTTGCCGTGAGTCCATGAGTTAATCCAAAAGCACAGGGTTGCGAATCCGATTATGATTGTATACATAGCCTATAGACACTATGGAAGAGAGGGAGAGGTGTATAGTCAATTAGACCTCGTGCGAACCGGCCGCATTCCAACAACGTCGCTCAGGAAATCGGTCAGGTAGAAGTCAAACGCAAAACTCAAGGCATCGATTACAACGAGGGAAAAAAATAAGAGAACTTGTCTCGCCCTGCGAAGTAGTCATACTTCCGACTCCGAGATAAGTATCTAGCAAAGGATTATAGAGTGATGGGGCCAGGGGTCAGTGGTGTAGGGTGATGAGGTGAGCTTGATGAAACGCGCTGTGTTTCAATATGGTATTCCGTGGGCCGGAGAAATAAGGAACATGGAATGATGGCGATGGCGATCTAGGCAGCTTGTGAGCAGGCAGCCGCAACGGATGTTCGCAAGGCTCACAAATGAATGCGGGGATTATGAAGTTGGCAGCAGTCTATGGGCCGCATCGCCTTACCACCCTTCGCACAGGGCCGGGTCCAGAGGGGCCGCATCCTCCTTCTTGTCCTTCTTCCCCTTCTTCGGTGCTGCAGGTGCAACTGGCGGGGCGCCACGCTTAGGGCGGGGGAGAAGTTCACTCGAGCCTAGCGAGGGTGTCTCCATCGACAGCGACGTGGGGGAAACAGGGGACGGGAGAGGGACGAAGAAGCTGCCGGAGCTGCTGGAGCTGCTGGTGGAAGCCATGGTGCGAAGTGTGGCTGGGTGGAATTACTGTTGTGAGCACGCTGTTGCGTGGATGAGACGGAGATCTGGGTATTTGGAAAGAGTGGCGGAAGTGATCGACATGAGTGTACGGAATAGGAGTTTTTCGCGTGGATTAGGAGCAGATCCAATTGCGGGGTGGACAGGGGCATCTGTCAAGAAAAAGCCATCTATGAGAGAGATTATTTGCGTTCAGGTGAAGGAATGCGTTTTATAGGCATAGGGACGAGTGACCCCAAAAATCCGCGATTCTTGGAATGCTTGGGTACTGAGCCGAATACTGACTGAGACCTCCGTACCGTTCCACCCTTATTGATTACGTTCAGCAAGTCATCAGTTTGATCCACACGGAAAAACTCCAGATCCCAATCAGTTTGATCCACTTCTCGGGTACCTAGATCTACAGCCTTAGAAGCGGCGAGCTCGTTGAAAGCATCTGGGTAGTGGTGTAGTCCATTTCTCTGGCCTTTTGTACTATACCCTACTCGGCTCGTTCCGAAAGGGGACCTAGTGAGTATAATACATTATCCTGAGGGGACGATTGAATTGGACCGTGACACCGGAGGTGGTAGAAGTTAACGACTAGTATGATACCTGTAAAGGTACGGAGATCTACAGGTGCTCATCCTTGGTTCCGGAATAGGGACCAAGTCTCGGATTATTCTATCCAGAAACCCCGGTTGCGGGCAGAAACCCCTCCTTATTCGGAAGCTATTGAACTTTCGTGGGGGATTTCTGTGATCCGGAGCTCCGGCCGTGATACCATATATCATGTACAAAGTGTTGATTTCTTGCAAGTCACGTCGAAAATCGGCGTAAAAAAACGGTTTACCTTCCGGCTGACAGCCTCCCGCTACCCCGGCTCGGGACACGAAGTCCCGACCCGCCGTTGGTCTGGCCGAGCTTGCAAGGGGCTGTTCGACTGCCGGGATTGTGCACGCCGGCGGCCCATGTAACCTCAGAGTAATGTGTCGTCCCGCGTCTGTGCTTAAACCATGTGAATATGTTAATGGTGATTTCGGAAATAGTGCCCTGTGTAATATGTGCCTCGTCTCGCTTTTGTACCATGCAAGCCGGTTGCACCGGTTGCGCCGGGGTACAAATGAAAGACGGCCAGTTGGCGAACTGATGTGGGGGCTTCATGTCCGGGTCGGGGTAGTCCATAGGTGGTGTCTTCATACGGCGGTCACCGCTTTACACAAGGCAGACATTGGGGGGACAGCCGGAGATAGCCACGCGGCACGGAGGAAATGGGCCAGCCGCCAGCCTCTAACGGCAACTGTAGGAATGTGTGATGGGTTTTTTTTTTGCCCATGCATGGATTCAATGCTCAGGCAGAATTCAGCCGCACAACTGACACTTCCAAATCAGGCAAAACCCAGTGGAGAAGCTCCGGCCGCAGAAACCAGGGTTTCTTCATAGACTCTATTTTTGGACGGAGGGTTTCTGCCTGCAACTGGGGTTTCTCAATAGAATTATCCCCAAGTCTCCAGATCGATATAGTTTGTCTGTCCGTCCGTCGGCCATACAATTCTGATTATAGTAATGTTTTCCCATGATGCTGTATGTACATTTTTGCCATGTCGCTAAGCCGTCTTCTGTTCCCTCTCCCCATAACCTGTAGCCTGATACTTTGTCTTACCCCCCACTCGGTCCTACACCCTCCTCCTCTGTACTTTCCTGTGTTTTTACCCTATTTTTTGCCATACTTAAAGTTACGTGCCATTGAAAACGCTTGACTGATCCACGTGTCAACACCGTTCTTTCTCACCCTTGCCAATGCCTTGGTGATGATCATGATCGTCTGATGCATTGCATGTGCCTTATGACAGAGTCAAATTTCTTTTACCCCACCTCCCACAAGCATGTCTCGCTGCGCTACCGTCACCGACTTTCCTGAGCCTGCTTTCCGTTCATTTGCTCCTTACCTCCTCTGCTTCCACACTCATGCTTCTCAGGTCGGCCTTCTCCCCCTCTTCCCTTGGATGGCCCTATATTGCTGCCTAATGAGCTGCCTACCAGATGTTCATATCTTTTCTTGACTTCCTACATATTTTTCTCACCTTGGTGTAGTCGTCCTCTTCTGTGCCGGTGTCCTTCCTGCCTTGTATGCACCCTTTCATATTTCTTCTTCCATCGCTGACATCTCCTTCCCCCTACGCCTCTTCCTTTTTTTTCCGGCTTGGCTCTGGTACATTCTTATCCCTTTCTCTACCCATCTGACTGGTGTCCTCATTATGCCTGTTCACCCCCTGTTCTCTTTGTTGCACCTGTTCAAACCATTCACTTGTTCACACGTTCAACATGTATTCATTGATGTACACAAACTTTGGATATTTCCATGTATCTTTGCTGCCAACACATAGTGTCACTTACACTTGAGGACATCGAGGTTCTTCCTATTGTCCTTAGCAATAGAATCAGTGTTGACACCGAAGATGGTGCTGAATACTTGATCACGTACAAACTAAACAGGGACTTCAATTTTGATTCTATCCTGAGACTTGATTGGCTTGCCGGTTTACACCCCACGGATGTCACGATTAGATAAGATCTATCGTTCCAACGCCTATCTAAGCGCCCGAGATCTAAGCGCTGGATGACAAAGAGACTATGACTAAGACCGGCCCGACCCAAGGGATGACATCATGATGATGTCAGAAATGACGTCAGGACATGAGGATGAAGCAAGGACACTGAGAACATGTGGTTAAGGGTAGTTGTAGTATATATAGATTAGTTCACACGGTTCCCTAGACAGTATAAGTAGAGTAGCTATTACGCTGTTGTAGTTAACCTTTTATTCCATCATTTTTCGAGATCAACCACGAGCACTACCCAATCCCTCTCTTCATACCGAGAGTGGACGCTCAGGTCTTGACTGTGACAACGGACCTGGATAATAAATATGTCTTTGGTTCAACACAATCTATCGCTGGATTCATATCTTTGTACACGTACCTCTCTGTTCCTTCTTTGATTAATTTTGCTATCAGCCACGGCATCCAAATCCCTCAACGTGCTCGTAAGCCCCATGTTCTACTAAGCCTTATGAGCCATGTCTGTACACCTTCCTGCACTGCCCACAGGCCGCTCATCTTTCTTCGTCGATCCAACCGACAGCCAAGGACAAGGTTCGTGCGATCTCTTTGGTGCATGTCAGCGTGCAAGTTGATGCTTTGCACACCAAAGCCGCTGCTTCCCAAACCAGGACACGTTCTTCCACGTCTGATGCAGCCGAGCGACACAGGTGTGATGATGCCGACCATGCTCGTGCTTCTTGTGTGGCACACCCGTCTGCTTCCCATGCTGCGAACACTGCTGGCCGTTCCTGCATACATTCCATTGCCTCAGATCATCAGCGTGAAATGGAATGTCTCACAAACACCACGAGCAGATCCATCCACTGTTCTGCGGTCTCTGATGCACAGCGCAACATTGTGCGCAGCAATGACAGGACAGGTCACGCCTCCCAGCATGCTTCCACTTCTCTTCCAGACAGAAAAGCCAGGCTCGCTGCTGTTGTCGCCTCTGCAATGGACAAATGATATGCTACCACAACTCACACCAAAGAGCTCCTGAATAAGACAATCATGGCTTCATGTGCCAATTTCCCCCATAAGGCCACTTGGGATGAAAAGTCAGCGGACTGGCAAACCAAACTGGATCCTTGGGCATGGATGCCCTGGCCATGCACTGTGTGCACCCAGAATACTCGTAGACACAACATTAGAACCTGTGATCCAAAGGATATACCTTTCATACTCCTGCAAAACGACCACTGACCTGCCTGTTGTCTTCCCTCCACATACAATTTAGCTGCATACAGCCACGCCATCCTTTACCATCCTGCGCTGCATGTAAAAGAAACTCTTGGGCCTCTTGACATTTGTAATCCTTGCATGAAGATTCTTCTGTCCAAGAAACAGCTTGTCAATGCAATAGCGAACTTCCAGTATTATGCACACAACGAGCTACCCCCCCCATGAAGGACGTGTTCTGCAATGCAATGTTATTCGACTTACAATTGGTTTCTCGTTCACACGCCACCAAGATTACACACATTTTTAGCAAGAAGAAAGGCTCACATCTCTAGGGCACTTCTGCTGCAACTTCTCAGCATTACAATCTAGGAAATGTTGCCATCTTTGCTCAGGATGTCCCGATCATCAGAAGCTTTCTCCCTCCCGATATCTCCAACATACACAAAGCCATGTATGCTCTCTTCATAGGTACTGACACTGTGCCGAACTGCAACAACATAGGACGTCTTTGTCCTGTCCTTGTTTCCAAAAATCGTGTTGCCAGCATTATTGATTTCCTGCTCCACCAAAATGATATGTACCTGGATGCTGGTGTTGAATTTAGTGTAGAAAATATGGACAACTTGTTCTCACCCGGCGAGACTGAGGATACTGCTGTTCCTTGTGCAATAGAGCTAGGCTGTTTACCTGACCCTCAAGGTGCACAGGCTGCCACCACATCTTATGTCCACAGACAAGATCTACCCAATGCGTCTTCTGATACTGTGTTGCCCATGGCTACAACAACTTGCCTGTACCCAGAGATGAGATCGTCATGGAGGTTGTCGGATATGTCACTGGCGACTCCACTCCTCAGGACTACAACAAAATGAAGGGGTCTGCTCTAGCTCGGTGTTTGAATAAAAGAAATACCTGAGCATGCGGAGTGGATCCAAATTCATCTCTGACCATGACCCCGGTTTATTAACTTTCACATTCCCTCATCTCAACCCCTGGGGCATCAGTGGCTTTCATGAACCACAACGCTCAAAGAGTCAATGCATATCATTCGAGCACCAGGTCAAAAACTTGTTGCGCCACCACGACGGTGCATTCCAGAATGATCCTTTGTTCGCATACGTGTGCTGGAACATTCTGCAGAAAAAGGAAGTTAACAAAAACATATACTTCTGCATGAACACACAATCTCAGAATGATATGGTAAAAGACATATTGGAAATGGCGCCTTTGCTTTCCGACCTTATGGCGAAGTGGGAGAACAACGACAGCACATGCACCTCCTCACCGGCAGAGAAAAAAGCCATGAAAACCCTAAACAAGTTAAAAGTTGTTGCTAGAGATCTTAAAGGCAGCACTGGGTATAAGTAGTGTAGAAGGAATGAGGTTAGGGCAATGATGAAAAAACTGTCCACACCTGCTTTGTATATAACCATTAACCCATCTAACATATGTGACCCATTACTCGGCGCTATTGCAGGCATCGATCCCAACATTTGGTCTGCCATGAAAAGCGACGAGTGCACAATTTTCATTGTGTGACACCCAGCCCCACTACTGAATACTTCCACACTGTCATCGGTAACTTCATTGATGTCATCCTTAAATATAATCCTGATGCACCTGTTGGTGAAGACGGTTCTGACCCAGGTCTCGGATTATTTGGCCGATGTAAGGGTTTTTATGCCATGGTTGAGGCACAAGGCCGTGGCACTTTACACACCTATATGGTAGTGTGGATAGAGGGCAATCCCAGTCCACAGGACCTACATGACCGTATGTGAGAGCTGGACGGCGAATTCAAACATAAGATGTTCGAATGGATCGAATCCATCATAAGCTGTGAGCTCCCCGACATGACTGAACCACTCGTCAAAATTGACGGCAAAGCTCTGCCTCAGCCCACACGCCCATTGAGCAAAGCTGACCCTCGCCTAAGCAAAGAACCCATCAAAACTCCTGAGATGTCCGATGAGGAATTCCAAGCGGCCTTTAGGGAAACAGTCAAGGAACTTGCAATTCTATGTAATTGGCATGTGCACTCACATACTTGTTGGAAGCATCTGAAAAGCGGTGAAGCGTGGACTGACAACAATTGCAGAATGCGCATTAACGGTAAGACTTGAGCACTTACTGACTTAGGTCCCGAGACAGAGTCTATTCTATTGCGTTGATTGCATCCTCAGATCAACAATTTCAACGACCTAATTATGTTTCTTCTGAGATGCAACATGGACATCAAATATGTCGGGTCCGGCCACGCTGCCAAAGCCCTCACTTATTACATTACCGACTACATAACGAAACCAATGTTGACAACTCACGTGGGTCTAGCTGCCGTCGAGTACACTATCAAGCAAAATGAAGAAAAATACAAGAACATTGATGCCCCTGGAGAGGACATTAAACACAGCCTGTTCACAAAAACCATTATGGCTATGATGTCTAAGCAAGAACTATCTCACCAGCAGATCATGAGTTATCTTGTAGGTGGAGGGGACTGTTATGCAAGTCATAAGTTTCGAGTCATGCGCAGTGGGGTGCCATTCATCAATATGTTCTAGCCCTAGAAAAAGCAGAAGAAAGTGATGACGACAACGTGTCTGGCGACACAGCGGATTTGCGCTCGGAAATTGATGACAACAATGTCGCAGACAAAGAGGAGACCATGGTGAGTCAAAGTCCGCCTGAGGTTGCATTAGTGGTGAACAACGACTATGTAGCTGTAGTGCAACCCACCTTCAAGTACCCAATGAGGAGCCTGGATGAGAAATTCGAACAGCTCAACTTATGGGAGCATGAAGAAACAGTGCTCAAAATATCCCGAGACTTTGAAAAACGGTGTGTGGACCACTTAGCAGACAAATACGATGAGGACAATGACGAGGAAGATGAGGACATCGATGACTCCATTGCCGAACGTGTTCAGGAACCTTTGTTCATTCAGACGATTCTGATGGCAGGACACTGATGTTCCGTCAGAGACTTTGCATAAGGCCAAAAAAGGGCTGCGGCATCCAAATGCTTGTGGAGGATGACAACCCACTATGAGAGGTCTGTTTGCACCTTACCATCTGCAATGGGCCACACATATGGCTTGGTTTAGACTTGAGCCTGTACTCAATGTCCTGCTGGATCCAATGGTGCCGTGATATGACCGAGGGGATCTCAAATGCCAAAGATGGTGCCGTGCCATGCTAATCCTCTTCAAGCCCTAGAGAACTTTGACAGACCTGATACCAGTCTTGGTCTGAAGCCTTTGATGTGTTCTCCTTCTCCAACAAATCTCTTGAGACTATGCAGAATATTGGTATTGAGCATGAATGTAAAGAAGCTCGAGATGAATATGAAAAGCACTGAAGAGCTGGCTGCATCAGAAATTTGATAGACAGTAGCGAGGGCGAGGGTGATGGGTTTGAAACACCTGGTGACTTGGATAGTCTTGCAATTGGGTTATTAAATGACCCGTTCTTGGATGTTGATGATGACGACGTGGACGCCGCCACAAACCAGGCAAACAAAGATGTCGCCCCCCAGAAGCAAGTGCATAAAGCATGGGACCACGATCTGCAGCTTAGTTTGAACCGCATCGGTCTGTGGAAAAATCTGGATGCTACCAATCATCTCTGAGCAGAACCTCTCCTAGTGTTTTACGCTGCACTCCGCGCATGGGACCGGTTCTAACCAAGTGGGCTCAATAAACTTGTAATGCAGATGCATGATGGCCTCTGGTGAACATAAAGTGAGTTAGACCTTGTTGAAAACGAAGAACTTACCCATTTTAATCACAAACAGAATGCCCCAGCACATCTTCCAGCGCTGACGTTGCCCGGGGCACTGCCTCCTCCACTGGGCCATCCGCTTTTGCAAATTTTTAGTACGACCGATCTTATATGCCTTCTTATGGCGTCGTGCACCTCCCCCATGCCGTCAAATGAACGCCGCTGGTGCCGACCCCCGAACAAACACACCTGGTTTTGATGCCCTCCCTGAGTTTGATTTGCACTCGAAGATGTATATGCGACCCCAACCGTCACTGGCCGAGCGCCAGCGGTGAATGGTGTTTTCGACTCTCGGATCAGTTGCTAAGTTCAGTATCTACGGATTAATTAGCACCATGTATGGACATAGCTAGCTAATTGTGGTCGGACCAAAGTCCTGGTGTATTGTATCTCTGAATATTGTACGTTGTACTATCAGAAACCTCGTTTATAAATGTAAACACTTACGCATGTGCCATGGAGGCGAAGGAGCAGGCTCATGATGTGCTGAGCAGCCAAGCTAAAAAACATGATTTTCAGAACAGGTGCATCGCGGTACAGGCAGGAACACTGCACACTGATGCAACCGAAGAGGAGGTTCATGATTGTCGAGAAGACGCGCTACAATACTCTGCTGTCAGAACAAGGTGTGCCAGGGTGCAAGGAGTTGCACTGCACACTGACGCAACTGAAGAAACCGCTGGCATGTGGAACAGAAGCGGTACAGGCGTCTGAAGTCAGAAAAAGATGTGCCGGCATACAGGGAAGTGCACTGTACACCGACACAGACGAAGAGGGGGACGGTGAGTTATCAGACACACTGCAGCACTCTGACTCGGAAACTAGACCAAGGTGTGCTGGAGTACAGGGAAGTACACTGCACACCGACACAATGGAAGAGGGTGCTGCTGAGTTTTGAAACAGACATGCTAAAGGATGCCGAAGTTAGAACCAGGTGCGCCAGCATACAGGGAGATGCACTGCACACCAATGATGGCAGTAGAAAAGTCAACCAGCTCGTGTCCGAGCAAGGCGTGCTGGGTTACAGGATGGAGCACTGCACACCAACGATGCCAAGCATAGGGGGGTGAATGATGGAGACGTTCTAGTCTCAGACAAAGCAGTCAACAGATTTATTAATTTCGCATCACTCATAATTTGAGAAACTTGGGAATGGTCCAGGAGTGGACAGTGATGTCCAAACGATTTATCGCTTTGACCGTTCTGATGTTATTTGTACCTATTGACCGTATACAAAATTAGATACGTGCGAGTCACGTTACAGCCTTGGCATTTGATCTGGCCAGCTGTCGGTGATCTCCGAGATGTCATTGCTAAAAGATATCAGAAATGGTTTGCATTCTGCCAGCAACTAGTACCGCATACCAAATTGTTGAACTTGCATTTTGAAAAACATTTTCATATACTGCACATTCCTTGTTAGCAAATAATGTGAATAAAATGTGCCTACTAGTCCTAATACATGAAACCGTGTCAAGAAAAGTTTTGTGTGACTTCCCGACTTCCACTAGAAAATCCACAAGACACAGGGGTGTAAGGTGTTGCCAGATTGAATTTCAATGCGAACAAATACTGAGGAGTCACGTGATCCACTGTCTGTTTTCCAGGAGAACACTGTGGGTGATTTTTTTTTTTCGGAAATTGAATGAAAAAAAAAGTATGTTCCCACACAAGTTCCAAGACATTGTTACAAGTGTAAAATTACATGAAAAACAGTGGTGTGCATATGAAAAGGAGAGCAAATCTAAGTTACCATGTGTACCCCCAATGAAAAAAAAAAATGAAAAAAATGAGGACGATAAAATGAGAACAGAGACTGGAAATGCGGCATTTGATAGGATTGAACCACAGACCACATCGGATCTGTGGAGGAGCCAAGTCTGCCTGGAGG
The DNA here is from genome assembly GCA_029204085.1 of Mycena sp. CBHHK59/15. NCBI lineage: Eukaryota > Fungi > Basidiomycota > Agaricomycetes > Agaricales > Mycenaceae > Mycena > Mycena sp. CBHHK59/15. The sequence continues at coordinate 33,071 of JARGXW010000614.1, forward strand.
GCCCTATTATGATCTACAGGTATGATATATGTGAGTGAGTAACTAAAGTGTAAGTAAGTGATTAAGACATACCTCAGTCGGTCACTGTAGGTGGTAAAGCATCTGATAAGGGTAGTTAGATAAGATGAGATAATATGAGTGTGTCATTCATCTGAGGACAAAAGAGAAGCCACCCACAGGCAAGTGTCAACTTCATCGAGCAAAGAACGATGTACAGAGCGAGCAAAGTGTGCGTGCATTGAATGGCCTGTAGCACTTTGACTACAGGGCCGAATACATGAAAAGGTACCAAAATCCAAAACAAGGGGTACCCACTACCAAAATTTGGGACACGACATTGATTTTAGGTGTAAAACACACTAAAAAGGCCGAAAATCAACACTAGAAGTGATGCCGAGCAACAGTTCAGATGTTATGATACATTTTCAAAGATTTTTTTCAAAAAAAGAAAAAAACTGTTTTTTTTCTGCATAGATCGGACGATTCTGAGCAATTTTCGAAAAAAATAATTGGCCTCCCTTGTGACCATCAGTCACAGAAATTACTATGTATGGGGCATAACACTCCTTATATAGTAATGTCCCAAATGCTCTAACTCAACAACAGTTGACCTGTTTCACCTCTAGTGTTGATTTTCAGTCTTTTCAGGGTGTTTTACATCTAAAATCGACCTCGTGTCCCAAATTTTGGTAGTGAGTACTCCTTGCCAAAATCACCTGAGACTTTACTCGTGCAACCAGACGTATTCAGTTTGGGGTGGACTCGACTCCCAAAAATACTCAGGAATTCAATCCTCGAAACAGTTGGCGGAGGTCAATGCGTGACGTGGGGATAAAATGCGCTCCAAGATGTACGGTGCCTGCAAAACTCGGTGTATCTACACATTCCCATGTGAAGGGTGAGATAGTGCATTTTGTGAAAACCAGACCCCTAGGCCTTAGGCTGGTGAGCGATGCCCCCGGATAAATTTCAGACAACGTCGACAACACTGGTACTGTCTGGCCATTTTTTCGAGAGCCATCAAGTGTCGGCCGATGTAGAAGTAACCTGGAAGATATGGCAGGGAGACCACATTGAGGTGCTTGATCCTTGACTAGTCGCTAAGGTGCCAGTTTTTAAATAAGGAGGAGAAACAATGTGGAACTTCTTGAGACTAGTGTGGTAGTATAGCTGGGGCAGAGTTTGAATAGACTCGAACCAGCAGTGGGGGGGTCCACGCATGCGACGGGGTGGGGGTGGGTGCACGAGGGGGTATGCACGAATGGGCGAGCACGCGGAGGGGTAACGGGATGCGAAGAGGTGAAGGGATGGGAACAAGGCGCAGACGGGAGGGGCACACGGGCGGGGGGTGCACGGCAGGCACGAGGGGGCAGCGCGTGCGGCGGCGGAGGGGGCGTACCACGGACACGGCGGGTTTCGCAAACGGGTCGTCCGCTGCCTCTGCGACGGTGCTGAGTGGTATCGCGGGGACTGAGTAGCCGGAGGAGCACGAGGAGGAGGAGGTGGTCGAGGACGGCGAGGTGGAGGGGGCATACGTCGAGGAGGATGAGGGGTACAGCGAGGAGGAGCATTGGCTCGACAAGGACGGCATCGAGGAATACTGGCTCAGCAGGGACAGTGTGGAGGAGTACGTGCAGGCATTGGCGTGTGCGTACGGCGACGTGCGGCGCTCGTACTGCGTGACGAGCGGCAGGTACGGCATGAACATGTCTGCTGCATCTGTGTCGCGCACTGAGAGCGACAGTTCCGGGATGTGGTACTCCGGCGAGCGTGCGCGGTCGGTGCTGCGCGGAGCGGGCCGCTTGACGAGCGCAGACGCACACTTTTTGAACTTTCGGAGTATCTCACGGACGCGCGAGCCGGGTTGGTTGTTCGCCAGTGTGGGCGCACTGCGCGGCAGGAGGGCAAAGAGCGGGGATGCGCTGGCAGGGGAAGGGCAGGAGCGGGTCGGGCGAGTCGAGCGTGGCAGAGACGAGGTCGCCGAACTCGAGTAGGGAGAACAGCGGCGCAGATGAGGAGGACGAGGAGTACGCGTCGCAGGGATCCATGGCCATGGTGGGGAGGAATGAAGAAAAAAAATAGGTGGGACTAGGGTCAGGGTGCTTATATTGGAGTGATAGGTGTCGTGTCAGTTCCAACCGCAAAAAGTAAATAAAAGGGTACATTGTAGACTCGAACCAGTAGCAACTAGTCTAGATTCGTTTGATGGGTCTTAACCGTAGCTCGTGTTTTGAAGTCACGTGAACACCAAACATAACCATTCAGCGAGGATTTCGACATATTTTCAGGTTCAAGAAATTACCAGAAATGCTGAAAGTGTCTGAGATGCATAGACCTCTGGTTTTCAAGTGTTCTGTTACCCATAGAAGGTCTTAATGTTCCCCAAAGGCTCCGAGTTTTTGCACGTGCCTTGAGGGAGGCCTTCCCAATAAGGAAGGTCCTTCCCAATTCGGCCTCCAAGGTTCCCAAAGGTCGACCTACGGTATTTGGTGCGTGAGCGAAATCAGACCATAAACAAGTTTTTTCTACTCTGCCACAAAAAAAAAAAAACTTATTTTATGGTCTGACTAGGGAGACTAAGTAGCAATGCCTTGAGTTTTGATGATAGTCGATCAAAAGCCGATGGCGAAGTGACTGGAACATATTAACCAGCAACTACTGTAAGTACTTGTATGTAGGCAACGGTCACGGTCACGATTGGGTCTGTTGCGTTGCCCAAATCCCCTCTGGTCACGGTCACGATGAGGTCGGTTGCCTTGTCTGATACCGTGACATGCGGAAAATATTATTATTTTGCCCCAAAGCCAACTCGGAAACCACATAAAGTCTCCAAACCACTTCCTCCACTGTGTCTGTGCAGAATAAGAGCTTCAAAACACATTTTCGGCCAGAATTAAGGCTAAGTTGAATGTTGCTCGTTGCTGAAATTTCAACAGTCACGGTGAAAATTGGGATGGTTGCATTGCTGCAAGCTGCTGGCAATGTCATGGTCAGAGGGGCGGTTGCCTACATACAAGTACTTACAGTAGTAGGGTCGGGAGTTGCAGGGCTTGGTTGTTTTGACTTAGAAAAATTTTGCTATATCGAAAATTCAAACCCTCCTAGAGAAAGATCTGAGGAGACAGTTCTCTTCCAAATCACTTTCCAATAAATATCTATTGGTTTTTGTACAGAGAACATGAAAATTGAGAGCAGTAGAGTGCGAACAGTGTGACCATATTCACTTCCCAAAAGGGAAGCACTTTCCCTTCAACGGCGTTCACGATGTTCACAACGACTTCTTGCACCTGAATGGACCCGCACCACGTCCGCAGGCCCCCTGTGGCCTCAGCGAAGGCTGTCTGACACAGCTCTGCCCCCCCCCCCCCCCCCCTCCCTCCCAACCACCCGATGACCAACTCCGGCATCCCACTCCCACTCCTGCTCCCGACACATGCTGCTTTCCTGACTCTCTCATTCACCTTGTTCCCTGGTCGCCGCAGAACACTGGGCCATATCCCTTCAAAGGATAGGCTAAGAGCCTGAACTAAGCTGGGATTCACAGCGATCATGGCTTGACTGGCTGTGCCATCATGGTGAGTGCTTTCTTATGTGTTGCTTCATCTCCTTGACATCCTGTATTCTGGCACGAACATATCCTCCCATGTTTTTTACGCCTCACTATGGTGCAATGGTAGCATCCATAAGGATTACCCCTGCATTTTCTGTCAAAAATGCCATGTGTCTTGCAAGACCTGCTTCCAGGTGGTTGGTGTGTACCCTTGCCATCTCAGGGATGTCTTTTAGCCTCTAGGGATGCTGTATGAGTGTTATGTTCTTCACTAGAGTCCTTTTCCGTGTTGCTGCGTATCGTCGAGGGTGTCCCGAAATGGAAACCTGCACACTTTTTTTTGTTCTAGCACTCGCAATTCTTGTGTTCTTTTTACAAAAACCAATAGATATTTATAAGAGAGTGATTTAAAAGAGAACTGTCTCCTCAGATTTTTTTCTGGGAGAGTTTGAATTTTCGACGCTCGAAATTTTCTTCAAGCCAAAACAACCGAGCCCGGCAACTTCCGACCATACTAGCCGCCGGTTAAAACGTTCCAGTCGCTATTCGTGCTGCCATTTGATCGACTGTCATCAAATCTCCAGCGTTCCCCAATAGCAACTGGTTCGAGTCTAGAGTTTGAACGCGCTTGTCGCGAACATGTGAGCATTGTGAGGTGACGACATTGATTTGGATTCTTCAACAGTGCGCGACGTCAGTGCGAATCGACGAGCCGTAAGATGCGCAGAGTTTGAGTTTTTGCGAGAAAGCGATTACAAGCACAATAATGTACATGGTGCCGTAATCTCAATCGCCAGCGGTTACTCATATACAAAAATATGGCTCGCGAATCTGAGTCCTTCATTATAGCATGTCCAGACGAGTCTTGCATTCTGAGAGATTATGAGTCCATGATCCAACACTGACAAGCTAAAGCGCACCCGAAAGCTTGGAAGTTCCGTAAGTCAAGAGTCTCTCCTGACAGATGGTCTCCCAAAGACTTTCCGCCTCATGCTCCAGGCTTTGGTACCAGGGATCGGGTTTCTCACTATGAGGGCGAGGAAGAAAATACTTAATATAATCAACCGAATCAACATCAGATTTGTGGAGTCCGGCCGTGTAGAAAGTAAATTCGTCTGAAAAGCGAGTTGGATCAGAGCGATGAGCCATTACAAGAACCGGGACCAGAAGTGTACTCGCCGCATTTCCAGAAACCCATATTTAGAATTAAATCATGCAGTTCGGCACAACCAAATTCCTCTATTTGGGGAGCCAGGGCGCCCTGAACAACTCGCAAATGTAAATCACATGTATGAGGTGAGACGTCCTCAAGGTCGACCAGGACCGGGCGTCCGTTGTCATTCAGGATGTTGCGCTCAGAAAGGTCTCCATGATTGATGCCCCGCCTGTGCAGGAGATCTACAGTTTTGAGAAGTTCGACCCTAGGATATGTTCAGAGAGACAACGGTTGATTACAAGTAAGATAACGCACTTGAATGCGTGGTCCGTGTGGTATAGATCCCTCTCCAGTGGACTACCACAGTACTGTGTCACCAAGCAACTGACTGTTTTGGTCCCAATCTCAACAGAGAATAAGCCGTAGAAGAAAGGAACGACCCTGCCCTGCAAGTTCTTTGCACATGTCTCGTATGCTGCGGCTTCACGGTAAAACGCCTCTTCCCGTTTGGCTGTGTGATCCAGTTTCAAGACCGCGTCAAGTGGATCCCCGATCTTCCGCAAAATGGTTGCGCGAAATACGGACGACCGATCGCTCATTCGGAGAAGCTCAACAGCCTCGACTCGCCACGGATCCGTTTCTATGTTGGGTTCGGTTTCATCCTCGAAGATTAAGAGACGTTTCATCACTAGTGGCGGCTTGACCGCGTCCACTTTCTTGCGCCCCATCTTAACGTCACAATCGAGATAGCAGATTATGGTGAGAGAGCTCATCAATGGATAGATGTTGAAGATGAAGGGATCAGAGTTGGTGTTGTGACTTATACGTCGACGCCAACATCACGTGGACATTTCGCCACTGACGCGGAGTTCGAATTCTGTTGTTCTTTGCCGAAGTCGTCAGTGCGACCGTCATCCTTGTACAACACAATGGACGGGAACAAGGACCTCAAGGTGTTGGACAACGACTTTCATTCTGTTTTGGGTCTTTTTGTTCTGTGTAATCACATGTTCCGTCTTCCACCTTTCTTTTAATGTGACGCGACTTCGTGCTTCAAGCAAGTTTGTTTCTCCCCGGATAGCCATGGACACTCCTCCCCGTCAATTGCGCTCTGGCAAGAGAAAGGGCGTCACTCCGCCTTCCCCTGAACAGGATCCTAATACTCCACGTCCCGCTGCCGCTGGAGTAGTAGGTCGTGGGCCTTCGAATGCTGAGAGTTCCACAACTCCCAGGCGTCTCCGTCACAGAGCAAACATAAACATATTCCCAGATATCACTGGCAACGAGAGGGTCGAGCTCGCTTTTTTCGCGTCTTCTCCTCCCCCTGAAATCCATTTAGCCACTCCCCGCACTACCGAAGCCCCCGTTTATCACTTGTCCAGCCAAACTCCAGATCTTCCGAAGCCGTCAGCAGAGCCCCTGCTCCTCAGAGATCTTCTCTATATCCCTCCTCCCGTCGCACCTCCAATTTATGACAAGTACAAGCTTACAAGCACTCGGGGAATGACCGTCGATGACATTTCGTTGCCCGAAGACTTGCAACTTAAAACCATCGTGCCGGTCCATAGCTTGCTTGAACCCATTATCAAGTTCGCGGAGGGCCAAATCGAGGGTAAATACATCCATCCCGACCAGTGGGAAGAACTTAGTTGGCTCTCAAGGATCCACCCAGCTGTGACATCGTCATCATTACCTTCCATCATCCACAGCGAGAAGGACTCAGAGGCCTGGTGCCTCAATGTTCTTTTTCGACCCAGTTTGACCGTGGCCTGTGCGGTGTTTGAGGATTCCTTCGTAGTGCCGGAGAAAAATCCGGAATTCGATGATTTTCCGAATCTCACCTCAGCCCATGGTGCTGGCAAAGGGGCATCAATTCCCGATGTCATGCTCTGGCGACTGCACAGGGTGCTGTGCGCCATATTCGAGGTTAAAACCCATGCGGCTTTCCTTGATGCCAGCAACGAAGTACTTTGGAAGCGGACTTTTGGAAGTATCCTTTATTCGTGGCCAGATATGCCTGTCGGGTATACGATCAAATTCAATTGGCCAGAAGAAGACGATAAAGTCTCAGCGAAGAGCGATCGAATGATTGCCCAGGCAAGTCAAGCTTCCATAACATAGCGCCATACTGACGTGAAATGAACATCTCATGATAGGTCTGGCTGCAAATGGTCAAGAACAACACCAACATAGCAGCGTTGACAAATTATTCATCTATAGTTTTTTTCGTTCGTAAAGATCAAACACTTTACATGTCTGGTGAGTACCTAAGAAACATGCGCATGCCCCTCGCCATATATGCTTTCATGGCGTATGCCCTGGGGAAAATCCCCAAGAGCCTTCTGCGGCTCCCCACCGTTACCGACGATTGGTGGGAAGTGAAGAATCACAAGGTGGAGACGACGAATACGCCGGGCGTTGATGTTGGGTAAGTAATCTCATTAGAATTCGTCCCGATTTCTTAATTTCGTCTAGCACGGCGCCAGAGGCTCTTCGAACAGTGATCGGACGTCTGCCACCAAGTCAGAGACCAAAGCGGGAATCTGGTTTTGAATGGCCGTACTAAGATGTCTCAAACAGATTATGCAATGTAGACTTTGTGCTGTCAAGAAATGCTATGACCTTGTGAGCTGCCACCCTGTAATCGAAGTCTGAAGGACAGAAGATCACATGATATAAAAGAACCTACTGGACAGTAAGAACTTGGGTAAAAGTAGCCCAGCAGTACTTACAAATGGAATTTCACGACAGCCTGAGTATAGATCTGCTCAACAAGATCGTCCAACAATACATCCGAAATCTCGACCCGATCTACTCATAAAACTTTGAAGAACTGCGTTGCAAAGCACTGTAAGCCATGAGAGACGAAGACATTGGTGAAGGAACACGTCCTTGTATGAAGCATACACCCACGCGTCCTGGATAACGGGACCTGGCAAAAGCACGCATAGGCCAACGTCATCCTCCGAAGCCCTGCAGCGCCTCCAGCCGCTCCTCCAGGTCCTTGCCCTCGCGCTTCCACTCGCTACCCACGTCGTCCGTCGGCGACTCCACGAACTACTTAGTACGCGGTGGTATTGCCCTAGTTGGGCGCCGCGGCCTGCGAGGGGGACTGCGGGATGGGTGTCGCAACGTGCTGGTGCTGCTGCCCGGGCCCGGCAGGGAGGTTAAGCAAGAGCAGGTGCGGCGCACAGGCGGGGAGAGCAAGATGACGCGACTCCGACTCCGTCAATTCGGCATGTCTATAGTATGGCATTCTGAGAGGTTGCAAATCAGTGCTATCAACACTCGACAAGCTAGAACGCCCCTGAAAGCTCAGAAGATCCGTAAGTCAACAGTCTCTCCTGTAAGATAGTATCGTATATCCTTTTCGCCTCTTTCTCCTGGCCCCGGAGCCAGGTATTGTTTTTTTCGCCTGGGTGGCGAGGAAGGAAATACTTGATATAATAAGTCTAATCCACATCAGACTTGCGGAGGTTGGGACGAATAGTGTATGAACTCACCGCTTTTCCAGAAACCCATACGTAGAATGAATACATGGATCTCGCGGAGTCTGGTTGGGACGAATAGTATATGAACTCACCGCTTTTCCAGAAACCCATACGTAGAACGAATACATGGATCTCGTCAAAGCCAAGCTCCTCTTTTTCGGGTATTATGGCGCGCGTAAGAACTTGCGTAGGCAGTTAACATGAGCGAGTGGAGAAGTCCACAGGCTTCAGGCTCATGTCCGGGCGTCTGTTGTCATCCAGGATGTTGCGCTCATGTAGGTCTATGGTTGACGCCAAGCATGTGTATGTAATACCATTCTGAGAAGTTCGGCCCTTGAATACTTTGAAGAGGACGACGGTAGTTAGAGAGCAAGATAACGCACTTGAATGTGTGGTCCGCACAGTACTGTGCCACCAGGCAACTGTTACTAAGTATATTGGTCCCAATCTCAACGGAGAATGTCCGATGCCCTGGAGTTGCCTCTCTGACGCTGCGGTTTCGTGATAAAACACCTCTTCCCGTTTTCCTGCGGGATCCAGTTTCAAGACAGCGTCGAGTCGGTCGCCGGTCTTTCGCAAAACGATTGGGCGAAATATGGGCGACCGCAATACAACCTTTAAAGAAGCTCAACAGCATCGACTCTTTCCACTGGCATGTCGTGTTTGATTCCATCGCCGAAGATCAACAATCGATCAAGTTATGGTCATTTTGGTGGCACTTCAAGAGTGGAGCACTGAAGCCATAAGGTCACGTTCCAGGAAAATGACACTGGTGCCCTGCAGCTTTAGGGCATTTGTATACCCCAAGGTCTTGCCGAGTCGCATATGAAGTCGCCCCGCCGCTTCCCCTTGTGATCCACCTTCAACACTGCGTCGAGGGGCTCGCCAACCGGATGATGTACTTGAGCACGAAATACCGACGACCTGTCACTCATCTGGATCGATTCGGCCTCGTGGACGCGCCACATCCCTTCGGCTTCAGGACGACGATGTCAACGACGAGATCCTTATCAAGTGGGCGCTTCATTGCATGATGGCATTCGAGACCACAGTGCATAGTGATATCCATGGGAGGTCAAGTAGCAAGGATGTTAGGCGTTCGACGGTGCATGGAGGGGCGAAAAAAAAAGTGGTGGTCCAGGAGCAAGATCACATGACCGCGTCGGCTTTCTGCAAACTCGGCGATCAGTCGACAAAGTAAAAATCAATCCTGTTTTCCGTTCCATTACAAAGTGGCATATTGTACACCCAGAGAGCTGAAGCTTAAAGAAGGATCGGAGTTAAAGTCAAGGAGACCTGACATCGCCCTCGGCATCGCTAGGCAGCGCGGCCCACTCGCCCTCAACCTGCACATGCCTCATCAGGGGAATCTTCGCTCCCCGTGCAGTCAAAAACGCGATCACCTCGCTGGCCTCTCGCCACCCCTCTCCCTCCTCCTCCGCGCCAACGAGCACGCCGTCCTCCCTGGCCGCCACCTTGGCATTGCTCCCAACCTCGACCCCGCCGTACAACCGCGCGAGGTGCAGACTCGCCTTGACACGCATCCCGCCGCGTGCCCGACTCTGTGAGCTCTGCACCCGCAGCTGCTCGAAGAACGCCGCGAGCGCCTTGACCGCCTCCACACGTGCGCGCAGCACGTGGCGCATGATACGGCGCGACGGCGGCCGTCTCTTGGGGCGTGTCTGCACCGGCGGCTCCGCATGTCCGGTCAGTTCTGGTGTCGGTGGCAGCACGGGGGCGGGCGCCTTCGCTGAATCCGTTGACGATGGCTTGCTGATGAACTCGCTTTCTTTCGGGAAGACGGGCGTGGTGTATTGCGCGAGCGCGGCGAGAGAGAACTCCCACCGCGTGGGCGCCCAGACGCCCAGGAGAACGCGCCAGGTCGCGAGTAGGCGCTTTGCACTGCAAAAAGCAAAGGGCATTTAGCTACGGCAACGAGAGTCAAGACAGAGGCGCACTGTTCGTAATTGGCTGCGGTTTCTAGAATCAGGATGGACGCCGCGCTGGATCAGATGGATGACGCACCGTTGATCATCGTGTTGTGGTAGCGAGCAAAGAGCCACAACATCGCCCCCGCCATGAGCGCTCCGACGCGGGTGTGCATGAATAGCGACCACAAGAAGAAGAACACGGCGGGATACACAAGTAACATCGACATCATCCCAAACACAAGCTTGTTCTGCGCCTGTGTCTCCTCCTCGTCCTCGACGAGCCGAGCACCAAGCCGGCCCATGAAGTACACGGGCATGTGCACAAACAAAGGGAACAAAAAGAACGGGAGACGGAGGAGGGTGGCGAACGAGTCGCGCATGAGGATGAAGAGCGTGAGCAGGCGACTCGGGAGTGGCGTCTGCGTGTTAGGGTCTAGTGTGCGCGGGAGCGGGAGACGCGACAGCACTGAGTTGGTGAGGTGCGTGGACTGCAGCAGGGAGTAATATTTCAGCAGGTGGCGCTTGACGGACGTGAAATTGGGCGTCGGATTAGGTGTAGAGAAGAGGTCGACAAGACTAAATAGATTTTAGACCAGTCTGGTGAGAGGAGGAGGAAAGGACAAACGTTTGGGAGATGACGACGAACTCGTCGAGGTTGATGGACTTGTTGCCTTCCCACATGATATCGCGCGCCATACGGGCAGCGTATAACGTATCCCAGTCGGGACCGTTTATCGTCGTCGCAACGAGTGACGATTCGATTGCTCGGGAAAGACGTTTCACTGCGGCCCGCTGCGCGCCATCTATCTCTGACGAAAACTGCTCAATGTAGGAATCCATTGTCAGTGGCCGTCCAAACCTGCAAGACTGAGTCAATAACCCCGGGAAGACTAAGGCACTCACTCTACAACGACCTGAAATGGAAAGATTAGGTCGAGAACATCCAAGCACAAGGACCAGGCACTCACATCGCTTCTATACTTGGACTTGTTGGTGTACACGATGGCTGCAGGAATAACACGCAGAGGCGTGAGGTTCTTGTCCGGATTCTCTTGCATCCATTTGGTGTACTCGAGCGCGGCCCACGCGGCACCGTCCTTGATTTGCATGATGCGAGGCTCCGTGTAGCTTGTTCCCTCAGGAAACAGGGCAACTGCGTAGCCCTTGGAAAGGGCCTCCAGAGTGCCTTTCAGTAGGATTTTCCGGTCTTTGGACTTGCGGTCTACCGGAATGTTTCCGGCCGAATAGAGGACGTAGCTGACGATGGGGTTTATGAATAGGGACGCTGAAAAGGATTAGGGGTAGATAGGGACAGCGTAGCACTGCACGTACCTTTGCTCCAATAGTTTAGTATTCTGCCATAAGGAAAAGCGTATGCTGGGACATATAAGATCAATACAAGGCTGGTAGCTCAATGAGGAGCATATGTTGGCAATAGTTTAAACGGGCTTTAGCACTGGTGTGCGACACGATGATGCCAATTTTCAAGTACAGAACACTCACACAATATAACAGGATCCAACATCATGTTGTGGTGCGTGGCGGTCCTGCAATCATTGCGACGTCAGGTTCCCTGTCAGTTTCGAGAGAGGCTATACTCACACAATGATTGGCCCGTCCTTGGGGACGTTCTCGCCCCCGATGACGCGTACCTCCGTGAAAAACGAGGCGGCCGCCAGGCCAGACGTGTACCGGATCGCACGGTGCAGAACCTTGAGTTCTCCTGAAGACATGGCCCGCCTGGAAGTCGGGGTATGCTATAGTTCGATGGTGTGCACTGTGAAGGGCTTCAAGTTCCCTAGACCTCCCAAGGACTTTGCGGTGGCAACTTCAGTAGCGGCGGATGCTGAGCTCCTAGATTGGGTAGACTCGGATTTTCCCTGCGTGCTGGATTCCCGTCAATTTCGTTCTGGAGCTGAAACAGCCAGGTTGGTCTGTGTGGTGGGAGAGAGCAAAGGGGAGCCTAAGACTTAAGGAGTCTTGGAGAACTGGCACGTGCAGCAACATAAGTGCCACAACCGGCGTTTGCCGGCAGATCGACCCCCTAGGGGTCGTGGGGAAGTTCAGCCGCACCCTCCGAGTTCCGGTATTCGAGGGGGCAGAAAAATCGGAGAAAAAAAAGAGGATTTTCAGAGAGTGTACTAGAGCCTGCCCCATTTGTTCTGTCTGAGTCTCTCCTGGGGGTCAAGCACCGCCACCTTCCCACGACCCTTTGGGTGGTTGATTTGGCCGAGGGGGTTGACCCTTGAGTCCTATTGAGAATAGTGTCGAGTGGCCAAGAGGCAGATTGAGCCAAATAGTGTTGTCGTATCTGACTCTTTATGGCTCTCAAAAGAGATCCTCCCTCAATCTGATTTAGAGCCAAATTGAGCCACAACGAGCCACGTCAAATTTATAACATTGGTCAGGATTTCACTCGATTTGAGATGCTTCCATTTTTATCTTAGTCTGCCACACCACACCCAAGAACAGTAGCTCACACTGGTTGAACATTTCAAATTTTTCACCTTCTTTTTCAGTGAAAAATGTCGTTTATTTTTCATACATTTTTCACTGAAAAAGCAGGTGAAAATTTCAAAACATTTTCATCACTTTCTTATTTTATTTCGATTTTTTCACCTTGAATCGAGAAAGTGCTGAAAAAGTTTTAAAATTTTCACCTTCTTTTTCAGTGAAAAATATCTGAAAAATAAACAACATTTTTCACTGAAAAAGAAGGTGAAAAAATTGAAATGCTCAACCAGTGTCACTCTGCAAGGTCCTATGCACAAGATTTCAGTCCGTGACCTGTTCAATGAGGTATTACACCATCTGTTGGCTCCAGAATCACTCTGCCATGCTCTGTGATCGTCTACAACCAAGTCCGACCAAGAATTACATTGTCCACTGACCATCTACAACCAAGTCCGACCAAGAATTACACAATCCACTGGCTCCAAAGTCACTCTGCCATGTTCTGTGACCATCTACGAGCAAGTCTGACCAAGAATTACACTGTCCGCTGGTTCCAGAATCACTCCGCCACACTCCACGATCGTCAATGACCAAGTCCAACTAAGAATTACATGGTCAGCTGGCTCGCAGAGTCGCTCTGCCTCAGTCTGTGACTGTCTATGACCAAGTCTGACCAACAATTACACTGTCTGTTGGCTCCAGAGTTGCTCTGCCTCAGTCTGCGACCTTCTACGACTAAGTCCATCCAGGAATCACACAGTCCATGGGCTCACAGAGTCACTCCATCTACAAGAAACACATTACACAATTGTCTCTGACCTGTCTGACAAAGAATTACACAGTCTGCTGGCTCGCAGAGTCATTCCGCCTACAAGAAACTCAGTCCGCAACCTGTCTGATGAGGGATTACACAAGTCTGCTGGCTCGCAGAGTCATTCCTCGTATGTTCTGCCTGCTCGTACCCTCATTCCACAGGCACATATGGCCACACCACACTCTCAAACTCGCACTGCACTCTACAAACTCGGTCCATAAACCATGTAACCTATTGAAGCATCATATGGCCGTCTTATATACAAAACATTCAGGATACTATACACACAAGATACATATTCTGCCAGCTCACAGAGTCATTCCGCAACCATGCGTAGACATTTGGATGCTAGGAATTCAGTCCATGGGCTGCTATGGCCATTCCTACGATTAATACTCAGTCTGCTAGCCTTTGGGGCCACTCTGCATACAAGATACATGTTCTGCAAGCTTGTACAGTCATTCCATGACCCCGTGCAGACCCCCTGGGCCCTAAGAACTCAGTCTGTGAGCTTATACAATGATTCCGCACGACTAGGAAGCGCACGGGAAAGAGGGGGACTTACTCCCGATTGTCGGAAAGATGAATGGAGTTGTCAGAATGAGGGAAAATCACATGGACTTTTAGAAACAGTATAAACACCACCCACTATATCTGGAGAAAGTATCTCCGAACTCCCCTGCTTTCTGTGACAGTCCTAGACTAGAGCAGAATAGTAGGAACCTGCCAATCCATAGAGTTCACTGGTCACCAGGGGCTCTCTTCTTTACTCATCCTCTATTCTGAACAAGAATAAACCCTAGAAGTGTTGTCCTTTAGGCACTTCATGACTCTTCAGTCCTCCCCAGGTCCCAAGGGGTACTGCCCACCAACAGATTTTATACTGTAAAGCTCCAGAAGAGCTCTGGTATGGCATGAGTCCTTGTTACAGATCCACTCTGACATCAAATGACTGAGTGGAAACAAATTAATTACCCAGATCCATTCTCTGCTTCATAACCTATCGACAATATTAGCATTTCTAAGCATGCAGACCCCCCGAAGAGCCATCCACATCCTTCACGTAACCTATTGAAGCATCCACTTTCTACGTTTAATCATTTGCGGTACCGTGGAATGTGATTGGAGGACTGCAGACATCATTCTTTTGCTTGGCTTCAAAGTGGACACTGTCCTTTCCATTAATCCCATAAACCTACATATCCTTGGGGGCTTACAAAGTGAACCCGCATCCTGACAGAGGCTTTTTAACAGTTTTGCCTGTAGAACATAATTCACTGTTTATCTTCCGAGAAGGTCCCAGAATCGTACCAACATATCTGGTGCAGGATACAGGCCTTAAAGGGCGACCTAGTGCTTCCTACGCGATTGGAGATGATTCTGCCATGTATCAGTGGTTCAAAACAATATTATTGGGAACTCTGGACCCCTATCTGACGTGCCATAAGTATCACAAATACCAACTAACCACTCTTTAACAGCAACAGGAGATTTTCTGCAAGCCCAAGACTACAGTCACCTCTCTCAACTTAAGGCTGTAAAATACATTCCCTCTAGAGGACGAACACTACTTCACTTGAAATACTACCCTGCATCCGGTAGAACCGCAGTCCCCATCACAGCGCACCTCCATATCTGACTATCGCCATCCTCCTAGCACACATAAACAAACACTAGTGAACCAATCAGATTAGAAAGTGAATGTAAATGGGATTGGGCCTTGCCTTATGTGCATGAGTCCCAGGCCCTGGTGGTAGCACTAGAGGAGCTTCCATGAAATTTACATATCCCTGTTCCTAGACTCCTGCATGTCAGTGGGGACTTGGGACCAATATAGCAATGCAGATACCTTGTTTGATGTCAAGGAGATGTGGAAGGGAGAAACTCAGAGGCAAGAAAGAGTGGGAGAGTGAAGAGTGTGGGAGCACAATGTGAGGTTGACAAACCACTTTTATGTGCACATGTGTATTTGGGCTCACTGCGACCTGTGTTTAATCAAGTTGATGAAGCTTTGATAAAGTTTTTAGATGGTAGACATCACGTAGATTTTTGTTCTAGTGGAAATCCAGCATGGAAATTTGTGAGCCTGTTGGGTTGCACTCTATCACACTCAATTCACTACAACAAGGAAATGGAAATATCACAAAATCTATATCTTTTGATCTCTTTCTACCTTGCCAGATCTGCATCTTGGCCACTTGATGCTATTCTCACTGGGCTTGAGTGGTTCCAGTTATGTGACTTAACTTGCAAACAAGACATGTATCTACAGATCATTCTATTCAGCAACCCCATGATTTGTAAGCTCAGATTTGATGGTGGCTGATGGTGCATGCCCTGAGGTGGGTTTTGTTCTGGAGGCTAAAAGTCCTGCAAATAAATTGTTTTCCACCAATAAAATTTCAGGGACATTGTTGTTTTTTCTCCATTTTTAAAAAAAGCTAAATTGGCCTATAATGCTTACAAATCCTGAGTTTTCGTGCCAAGTCCACCAAAAATCACTGGAAGAAGTCCCCAAAAGGCTCGGAAAAATCTGCAAGTCTGCTCTACAATATTAAGTCAAATCTGATGTGAGTGCCATAGAAAAAGTAAGCTCTTGGGTGGGCAATAGAGAAGTGGCAATGTTAAGGTTTTATTGTAAATTGTTAGCAAGTCAGTAATTTGGTACTGATGAGATGAGTGTTGAAGTCATAAGGTCATTAGATTTAATCTGAGTAGATCAAATGTATAGGATTTGGGAATTCTCAAGTGAGTGAGCTCAAACTTAAATCATGCCGACACACAACTCTTGCAATCAAGAGCTTTGCTTCCATAGGCTGGCTGGCTTAGCAGAAAACAAGGTTTCTAGCTTCCTATAGGCAACTAAAGGCTAGGTAGTTATTTTGAATGTAGTTATAGGCCTTATGGCTAGCGTATTCAGAGGGTAAAAGCAGGAAGTGCTACTTGGATTGATGTAAGTGTGAAGTGCTGTCACATGAGGACAGGCTCTCTGCTACATAGTAAAGGATTGTGGAATGCTAAAAAGTTCTAGCATTGTAATATTCTAGTAATGTTCTGGAATGTTCTTTGGAGTTAAGGAATGTTCTACATATGTTAACAGATGTTCTGGAATATTCTTTGATGTGCAAATAATATCCAAACACTCTTTATCAGTGCTATTGTAAACTAAAAAATTAAATAAGTGCCCATGTATCAACCATAAGGGTTGACACAAATCAAGTTTAAATGACATGTAGAACACATGTATTGACTGAGATTGACTCCAGACAAAAGTCTCCATCAAGGTCACATGACAGGCCAATCAAATATTGATTGGCATTGAATCCAGCCCAGAGTTGTCGTGTCTGTATAACAAAGTGCATATTAAGTAATCCAAGCACAATATATCAATGATTATAGTGTCCTGTAATCAACTCTTGGCAGAGATGCACTGATTTACAAGAACAGCTACAATTGAGCAAAGCAGAAACTGTAATATACATGGGATAGTCAAATAACTAGATGTCCATAACAAGCAAGAGCAAAGTAGAGAAAATTTATGTTACTGAACAGAAGTGAGTGTTTATTTTGGCCAAAAGCACCACATCTCCTGTTACTATCACGAGTACCACAATAGCTACTGCCACTTGACACTATGTGCTTCAGGTCACATCCCATGGTGGTTCAGTGCCCAGTTTCTTATCCATAACATGGGTAAAAGAGTGGGTCTACATGTTGTCAGGGCAAAACCCCCAAGAGTTCGAGTCACATTCCCAGTGCTTGCCACATCTGGAGAGATAAAGCACAAGTTGAAGGCTTTATACCACAAGCAATGGGTTGAGTTGTGGGATATTACCAACAAGCAGATCATTGAGCCAGTTGAAGGCATGTCAATGTACTTTTGACAATGAAGTTCTGCTAATGATACCTTGGCAGCCCTCACACCTGAATGCTGGGGGTGAGTTTGCACACACTAGAGCTTTGGCAGGAAAGGGGTGCCAAAATTAATAAAATATGGTATTAAGTTGGCCTCACAATTTCACAGCAAACTAATTGACCATCATCGGTGTAAAGATGCTATTGAAAAGCAGATGCTGGGCTTCAACAGGTAGGTTGATGCTATAGCAGCTGTGTATATTAAATGGGGTGCAACCCAAGGCTAGTATAGGATGGACATGATCCCAGAGCCTCTGGAGCCCAAGCTGGGCCAGAAGCATTATCGAGTCACAGTGGTTGATGCATTCAGCAAGTGCCATTCCTTCATGGTCTTCTTGGTCTTAAACAATCCTAGGTACTTATTGGATGGACATACCAATGCTATATGCCAACAAATTTACAACTTCTTGCTTAGTGAAGCAAGTGCTCATGCCCAGTTGTGGTCACAACAAGAGTACTTGAGATATTCCATGTTGCACATATCTGAATGCTTACACTGACAATTCAAAGCTGGGTCAAACCCCTATCTGATCTTCATCAAGTTTCATATAAGCATTATCTTGCCTCCCAGTTCACCATCTGCTACAACATATATCTTTCCATTCTCAAGAGGGTAGATGAGCAAGTTAACAAGGCCATAGGGCAAGATTCCCCAAGCTAGAGGATTAAGAACTGCTGCCCAGCCTACACATTCAAGCTCGAAGAAGATTCCAAGCTCATGTTCTTGATGCTTTTGGTGATGGATGGGAACAACTTGTTGAAACACATCTTATGAAAGAGTCAAGATCCTACCCAAGGGAAATGTAAAATACCTGACTAATAAACTGAAGGGTCTGGGGAGGATTACTTCCTCAGCAAGGAGAAGGTAAATACATGGGTGAAGGGTGTGCTCAGTGACATTGTTTCAGTTCTGGTAGGTAACCTTGTTTCTGATTGTCCTTCTTGCTATTTTGGCTTGCAGACCAGTGATGACCCTTTGGGAAAACCTTATGTAAAGAGTGTTAGAAAAACATGTCAGAGGATTTGACCTCACAGATGTGAGGGATCTTCAATAAAACCTGGGTTTTCATCACTCTCTGCTGCTATGGCTTTGTCCTTTTGTTGGCAGATATGGTACAAGGTGCACACTGGTAAGTGGTAGCCATGGTACATATGGTAATTGTGATACTAAGCCTGATTTCTAGATCCAAATACTATGGTTGATGCATTGTTGGATGTCTTTGGCCCAGACAAAGGGTTTGGATATGACATTGGCTGTTAGTGATGTTCTGGCTTTGGCCTCAGGCCAAAAAGCCATGGCTTTTTGGCTTTGGTACCAAGGCCAAAGCCAAGCCAAAATCTTGGCCTGGCATGGCTTTTGGCCTGGCCTCACAATCTCCCAGGCCAAAGCCATGGCTTTGACTGCCATTTTGGGACATTTTCAGCGGGTGTCTTGCATCCATCATTTATGCCTTTGCCTGTGTTTGCACGAATCACATCGCGAATTCGGCACAATCAGGTGATACAGGGTGGTGCACTTCATCAAAGATCTCACTCACTGCACTTTGTGTTGGCTTCGCATTCTTGACTTTCACTCACTCAGTACCAGCCTGATTATTGCTAGAATCTCTAATGAAGGTACTCGTTCTGCCAAGCCTCTCTGAGAATGTTCCAATTGGTGACTAGACTACGCAAGTGCAATTCTCTGCCCTGGGCTCATGAAATTCCCTAGCCGTAGATGGTGTTAGCCGCCCACACTTGCCCGAACTTGCCACTGTTTGTATCAAAGGTCCGTGCGTACTTTCATGTTTTCCATGCTTTTTATCTCTGTTTCGATGCTTTTATCGGCCTGCTACGATGTGTTTCCACGTATTTTCCCCCACGATCTGAGCTTTCCATGTGTCTTGAGCTTGGTGACAACTCAGTGAGTGCATGTATAAAGTTGGGTCGCTTATCCTGACTCACCCAAGTCACAAATGCCCCGAGACCTCCCCAATCCAACTCTCGTGCTCGATGGGCATCGCGCCCGTAAACCATCCTCCAAGGCACGGAACATGACCGCCCCCGATCCTGCTGCTGGGAGCGCTGATACCGCTAAGTCGCCGGCAAAGTCGAAGAGGCGTGTTGCTCCTTCTTCACCTTCAAATTCACCGTCCAAGAAGTGTGAGATTTTCTTAAATTTTATCAAGTGACTGACATAAATTGGTAAAGGTCCACGTACGAACAAATCCAAATCTATCGACGTGCACAATTCAGACTCGGATGACGAACCCAGGGCCTGTGAGTGCTTCATTTGATTTTTTTTGCCTTGACTTATATCGCGGTCTAGTGACATCGAAGGGTAAGTCCTCAGGAGATCCTACCGCTGTCAATGCGAAAGGTTTCCTTGCGGATATCGAAGTGTC
Organism: Mycena sp. CBHHK59/15; assembly: GCA_029204085.1. Lineage (NCBI taxonomy): Eukaryota > Fungi > Basidiomycota > Agaricomycetes > Agaricales > Mycenaceae > Mycena > Mycena sp. CBHHK59/15. Next base: position 52,766 of record JARGXW010000614.1, read on the forward strand.
CTCTATTACTGACACCAAGAAACCCAAAGAAGACATCAACAAAGACGTCAACCACTTCTTTCACCCAGTATAACATGTGCGCAAGCCAGACAGGAAAGCGGATTCACGTCGCATATGTACAAAATGCGCTGGGTACCTTTTGTTATTTATTTATTGTTCCATTTTTCTTGCTCATGGGATATCAGTAGTAAGAAAAGCATCACTGCGCAAGCTACAACTCTCCGCTGCCATCTGGAGGCAGAACACTATGTGAGCGTTCATTTTATCATTACATTTTGACATCTACTGCCATTTGCATAATTCGGTGAAAACACGAAACTTTTGCACAAGGTCACGTGGCTGAGGTTAGCCTGATGTCGGGGAGTGCCGAAAATGTAAGGGCTCACGGAAACACATCTTTTGCCAACCATAAAAATGTACATAGCCATAATTTGTGATAGGTGTAGAACTGAGAGTCCTTTGACATAATTTGAGGGCAAAATCTGCATGCTTCAAGTGGGGGCAAGCACGTGCAAGCATCACAAGCCCGGCACTTTCCGGTGATGCCCTCTGTGCAGCAAAAAACACACCTCTCAAGTTCTTTTGCCAACCCACAAAAATGGAGGGTCTATATTTTCTAATAGATCTAGGTTTGGGAAGCCTTCCGAGTCCCAAGTTTTGAAGTCTGGAGCTTGGGGCAGGCCCGGCAGTCCCTGGCATCAGGCTTACCTCAGCCACATGACCCTCCGCAAAATTTCGTGTTTCACGAAATTATGCAAACGGCAGTAAATTGCGTACCTAGAATGTGTATCACAAGTGGGCGAAGAAAGTCGGATTCACATCTGCTCTTCCCAAGGATCGGCGAGCTCAGAAACAGAAGGAGGCTGCGGAGGTGCTCCAGTCTCAGCCGACACTCGATAGCCACCTCAAGGAAATGTCGCCAAAGGAGAAGATTATCCCTTACTCGCACGAAGCCTTTCGGCAAGTGGCCATTGAATGGCTTGTCGCCACAGATCAAGTGAGTTCCCTCCTCTGGCTTTGCTGACTGCGCTGATGTTGTTCTTGAGCCCATCGACACCCTTGAGCACGAGAAGTTCCAGGAAATGATCGACATTGCTTCATGCGCAAAGCATGGGTGTACGCATTCCTGGCAGAAAATCAACCCATGAGGAGATTATCGACCTTTTCAAGAGGCGTATGGAACAGTTGAAGGCCAAACTCAATGTACGTGTTTTTTCGATAATTTTGTTTAATTCAGATGTTTTAATTCTTTCGGCAGGGTCCGACGGTCACTGGAGAAATCCAACTGATGGACGATGCTTGGACAGCGTCAAATGGTGACAGCTACTTTGGAGTTTCGGGCCACTGGATCAAGGAAGTTACACCGGGTGTGTGGGAATCTCGCAAGGCGCTTATCGGCTTTGTATGCCTCAACAATGCCCACAATGGCATCTGACTTGGGCAGGCCCTTTACAAGATTGTTGTGTGGTTGGGGATCCAGAAACGGGTATACTTCAAAACTTATTTCTCCACCGTCACCTGACCATAAAGTCAGATTGGATATATAACAACAGACAGTGCAGGCAATAATGGGACAGCGGCAGCCGAGTTCGCAGCTCAGTTGCTCAAGCATGACGAAGTTGTCTGGGACCCTGCCGAGCATCACCTGCCGTGAGTACCACAGTGCGCCAGCTGGGATATTTCTCACCACTGTATTTATCACCAGCTGCATGGCCCAAATAATCAATTTGGCAACACAGGCATTAATCTCGACGTACAGTAAATCACCGCATTTCGATCCCAAAAAGCCCGAAGCCCATTTACCTGACACATCCACCACACTTCCAATTCGTGATGAAATTGGACTCGTACGCACAGTAAAAGTGAGCCTCCTCTCAATCCCTCTCGCGATCTGAACGACTCGCCTATCAGGAATGTTCTCCTCCAAAACACAAGGAAATTTTCAAGGGACTCCAGGTGAAAATTCACCGGACAGCCGATGCGGGTGTTGTCAATGTCAGTGTCACTGTGGCGAAGCAGTTGATCTTAGACATGAAGGTGCGCTGGAGCTCTACATATCACATGCTGCTATAGGCACTTGAATTGCGCGATGTGAGTGTTCATCGTGTTTTTATGTATTTTACTGAATTGGGTATTCAACAAGTTTGTCGATGAATTTGTGGTTGAAATATCATATGACGGTGCCAGTGCAGAGGAGCGCACCAAGATTCGCAAACTCAAGCTGACTACCGTGGAGTGGAATCATGTTGATAAATTTGCGGGCTTTCTTGCAGTAAATTACTCACTTATTTTCGAATTTTTGTGTTCACTTCCTGGATGGTACAGCATGTGGAGAAGGCTCAACAAGCCTTCTCGTCGGGTACTATCCCATCCATCATGCTATCCCAGCACTGGAGGCTCTCCACGGTAAGAGAGCGGACATAGCTGCAAATGCAGTCTATGCTCCTGCACTCACTGCGGCCGCCGATAAAATAAATGAGTATTACCAAAAGACCTCATGCTCGACGGTCCAAGTCATGGCAATGGGTTTGCTCAGATACATATTCTTGTGTGCGGTGCACTGACCAGTGAAACAGTACTCAATCCCGAGGAAAAGGGGCACTATTTCCAAAAGCACTGGGGGGAGGAGTTGACGAAAGAAGCTCAGGAAACTGCGCTGGACATTGTAAGTGCTGTCTACTTTGCAGGAAATTTGGGATGCCTTATTTTTTCAGTTTCGGGAGCGCTGGTGTAAACTTAACCCAGGAGGGGCTACTTCGCGACCTCCACCCCAGCATACATCGAAGCTCAGTCGCCTTTTGCAGGAGATCAACCCAGATAGTGACAACGACAGCCCAACAACAGTCCATCGGGATCCAACTCAACTGTGGTTAGAGGAGTTTGAGGAATATTACAATTCTCGTCCAGAGGTTCTTCCTGCCAAGATGTCAATGGTATCGTGGTGTGGTGTACATCCTTTTTCCTTTTTTTTCCCCGAGGGTGCAACTGATTTGCTGTTCAGGCTTGCTTGGGCCGCTTTCCCACTTGGCACTCACTGGCCTGAGATTGACTCTGTATTCCAACGTCTTCTGTTTCGAGCGAGCGTGCTTTCTCTGCCGGGGGTATTACCATCAGCAAGCGGCACAACCGACTCAAAGGTGATATTGTGGAGGCACTGCAGGTTTTGAAGTCATTTATTCGGGGTGAGGAAATGTTCTGCATCCCGGCTGTCTCCACTATCGAGGAGGACGAGGATGGGTTGAAAGATGATTCTGAAGAGGGCTGGGATTGTTTCCTCAATGATGCACCGGACAATTATGAGCTTGATGTAATGGTAGAATAATTCTTTCAGTGTCATTTAAATACCACTTTCTCCGTACTAAAGCCATGGCTCAGGCCAAAGCCAGGCCAAGCCAAGCCAAAGCCTAAGTGCGTGGCTTGGCCTGAGCCAAAGCCACACCAAGCCAGGCCAAAGCCATGGCTTTCAAGCCAAGGCCAGAACATCACTATTGGCTGTGAGTTTTCATCAGCTGTCAAGAATAGTCCCCAGGGCCCTAAGGCTGAATGGCTCAACTTCAGTTTGCTTATTGGAGTATTCCATGGACACACTCACAACCACCTTTGCCAACTCAAATATCTGGCAACATATGTGCCTGGTATGGTCCTGGAAGACTTGGAGGGATGCAAACAATTCTTCTCAAAGTCAAATGCACTTGTAAGGTCTATACAATACACCGGTGTGTTTTACCGTCAGCAGGCAATCACAACATATGTGGCTTATCATGATACCTTTGGGACTCATGCAAATCTAAGTGAGTCTTGGTTGTGTCTTGTTGGAATTTGGCAATCCAGCACAACATTTGTAAACATTAGTCAGCCTGATGCTGATGCTTCCTGATAACAGAAGTCGGAATGGACAAGAAACAGTTAGAATATTCTAGAAATAATGTAGAATAGTATATATATTTTAGGTATATCCTGTGAGAATGTGGGTATCACAGAGAGGGTAGAAGGGGGGGAAAGCGAGGTCAAGATAATTTATTCAAGAAATCGGGGGGCTTTTATAGCCTTGGGAACAATGTAATACACAAGAGTAAATAGAGAGGTTGAACAATGGAAGGTATGAGGTTTCAGACCAGCTGAAACGTGTCTCACAACGTTGCTGTGCATATCCATGCCAGCATCGCAACCATGCAGTGTATGGCTGTGCCAGCAGCTTAATACACGTTTCGTACAAGTCGGCTTGGAGATATTCCAACATTCCCCCTCAAGCTGAGCTCGTCACCAAGTGCCATGTTTCCTTCTTCGCATTGCAGCTAGCCTTGTAGTGACCTTTCTTCCCGCAATTAAAACAAGTGACTTCGGAAATGGGTCGTGGGCGATATGAGGCCTGGAAAGAAGCTTCGCGGGTGCTCGTGGGTGTTTTACGTGATTCCTCATTCAAGAGGCGGCCGATCACATAGTCGAGGGTAAAATTTCCAGGCTCAGTAGAGTCGAGCGAAACAACGAGAGTGTCGTATGCATCGGGGAGTCCCATGGTAAGCACAAGGATTATATCTTCATCGCCAACGGTAATGCCAGCCTTTCCTAGCCGGAACGCAACATTGCGCACATCACCAATCCAAGATGCCATCTTCTGCTGGGTGTCCATATTCATCGACATAAATTCTCGACGCAATGCCATCTTCGTTGCGAAGCCTCGGGAACGATGAGCCTTTTCCAGCTCCTGCCACACTTCGTACGCAGTCGTGGGAGTCATATGAGCTAGCTGCCCAACTTCAACAGCAAGGACCATTTCCGCACGGGCCTCAGCACTCTGCCTATCCCAGTCGCGGACGGCCTTCGAATTCGGTCCAGTCGTTGGTCATGGGGTGATCCCAACAGCAACATCGTGAATGTTCTTTCGAACAAACACAGCTTCCATCAAGATGCGCCAAATTTCGTAGTTCTCGTTCGTTAATTTTGTCATGCCTTTTGCCTCCATCATCGTGGAAGTCGGGTGTCAATCGGTTCGGGGTTCAGGTTCGGGTTTTCAGGGTACGGGACACGTGCTTTCGGATATGGCACGGTCAGTTCAGGGTTGGTACACACGCTTTCGGATAGGTGCGATCAGTTCGGTACACACACTTTCGGATAGGCGTGATCGGTGCTACACAAGGTAGACTTTCGGGTTTGATTCGTAGACAGATCAAGGTCAAGGCGCAGCGGGAGTCGGGGGCCAATAACCTGTGAGAATGTGGGTATCACAGAGAGGGTAGAAGGGGGGGAAAGCGAGGTCAAGATAATTTATTCAAGAAATCGGGGGGCTTTTATAGCCTTGGGAACAATGTAATACACAAGAGTAAATAGAGAGGTTGAACAATGGAAGGTGTGAGGTTTCAGACCAGCTGAAATGTGTCTCACAACGTTGCTGTGCATATCCATGCCAGCATCGCAACCATGCAGTGTATGGCTGTGCCAGCAGCTTAATACACGTTTCGTACGAGTCGGCTTGGAGATATTCCAACATATCCTGTAGTTCCCTATGAGTTTGTACCTAGTGGCTTAACAGCCCAGAGCAATGCTATTGCCCTTCAACCTGAAATTACAACATATCTATTATCCTGGAAACTAACATCATATTAGGCACATTCCTGGTCAATAACTACAAGCAAGCCTGTGAGATCCTGGATACAGAGGAAGCCTTGAAATATGATATAGGCCCAGATAAAATCACAGACATAAAAGAATACAGGGAACAGCTGGACACTGAGTTGATGTTTTTGAAGGAGCTTGTTGACGTGACTACCATGGGTCCAAGAGCATGCACCAACAAATCACTGAACGGAGAGGAGGCTGCCTGCTCAGGTAATTAGAGTGAAGGTGTGTATGCGAGTGAGTCCAGTCAAAGCTCAGTGCCTGGCTCTGAAGACGACAGGGAACGGAAACGACAAACTCAATGGCAGCAACAAGGGCTGGGAGTTAGATTGATGGGGGACAAGTCTCAAAACAGGAACACAGATCCAAAGCAATAGAATATTGTATTGAGACCGTACTATGATACAGAATATGTGCTAAGTAATAAGGGGAGAAATGGAAGAATACTGTGTCTAAGACAGATCAGCAGTGCACAGGCTGTGGAGCAGGCTGAACATAGATCTGAAGGCAGTATGTGGAGCCGAGAATGCTGGCAAGTGCATGGGCAACAAGTTGGAGCAGTGAGCGGAAGCAGGAATGAGCAAGCAAACATGTTGTGGACATACAGAAAGAGGCACATCTGATTGTGTTTGGATTGGTGATCAGATATTCTGTTTACAAATGTGCCGAGATGCGAGGCACATCATCGTGGGACCCAGTTTGACATGTTGTTTCAACCTTTTCTGGTTCTTTCCTCCTATGGATTTGGTCACGGCTAGCATCAATGAATTTTCAAATTCTGTCACATCTGCTGAGCTATGAATTGTTTGCTATGAAATGAGATGCAAAGATCTGGCCAACTTTGAGCCACCCTACACCACTGTTTTGGGGTCTGAAGTTTTTTTGATGTAATTGAGCTGCCATAAAATCAAGCCTAAATTCAGTGACTATTTAGTGTGATTTTTCCCTTGACTCTATTGGTTGACTGAGGCAAGAACAATGCTGCAACCCTGTTGGTTGAGGTGGGTGGGAAAAGTTGTGCTTGGCATCCACTATACATCACAACTGACCATCTGTGACATGTGATTAACGAAAATCTCTTGACGTTGAATTAATGTCTGCCTCTGGTTAAGCCTGTGCTGCCTCTCCAATACCACCCAAGGTCCTTTCTGCTGACTTCCCAGAATCATTGAAAATCCTCTAAGTCCAGTGGACAAAACACTGTCAACACACTGACCATTTTTCTTCCCTGCTGCTTGTGTTTGGCCACTCTACATACTTGTGTCTGGCTCATTGCTCTACTATATCATCCTCAGCACATTGAGGGTACTGCAGCAATCTGTATGAGCACTCTGTAATGTGTAGCAGAGAGGGTGTTTTGTTTCAATTTTTACTTGCTGTGACACCTAATGGAAGGGGTTGTTTTACCAAAATTTCTGTTACAGTATATACCCATTACTTGAGCCAACTAAATTTGATTTGCAAGTCTGCCTCTATTAGTTAAGTTTCTGACTCGAACTTTTTTTGGGCTTGATTTCTCACACCCATACCCATTCCCAGACCAAAATATGGCCTGATTCGGGACAATTTGACGGAGATAGAGGAAAAGAGCTTGGCTCAGTTACCGGGTTTGCCATAACACCACCAAACAAACAGCCAAGAAAAAATCCGCAATCTCACTCCTTTGACCTTTCACACTGCTTGTTTCTAGTCCATAATGCCTTATAAATGTACTTAGACAATTCAAAACATGAATTCTGTCCAAGGGTGCCCAGGAAAGGTGAGAATCAGTTTGGCTCAAGTACCGGGTTTGGCTCAAGTAATGGGTATATACTGTACACCACCCAAATTTTCATAAAACATGCTAAAAACTATGAAAAAAAAATTGATTTCATTTCCAGTGTAATGCATAACAGAGCAGGTGTTTCTTGTTTCAGCCTTGTCGTTTCAGTCATGCTTCCAAATGTGTTTCACTCAGACAGTTTGCTATAGTATGCTTCAAGGACCACCATCTGGACTGTAGATAGCCAAAATTGTGCCCCATGGTGATTGGAGTATTGAGATCTCTATGAGGTATGCACAAGTCCCTATCCTCTCACCTCTTGCACCACTCATACTGTCATTGATGACATGCTCCTCAACACCTTTGTTAGCCTAATCTGTTTTCACTCTCTTTGTATGACTCCCAGAGGTACTTTTTTTTTTTCATAGTCTCCACATTTTATTGATGCATAAAGCATGTGATTCATGTCTCAGTGGTACAACCAGTGATTGACATCACAACCATTCAGGCCAGCCAGATAAGTAGGGCAAGGGTGTGGATGTAGCTGTACACCTAAAATCACACACTGAGGGTGGAATCAATGCTCAGTGCTCAGCCTCAGCTAATGCTGTCTACAAGTGCAGGTAACCAGTGAGTCTCCACAGGTAGATCCATGGGAAATCTCGTGGGTTTCCCTACTTGTGAGTTTACACATGGGTATATGAAGATCCAAGTATGATTTCAGTAAAATTTTCACCAAACTTGTGAGTACTCAACTCATTTTTTGATGATTCAACCTGATATTTAGCTTCAAAAAGGCCAAATACCAGTAAAATATGTGATTACTCACAGGTGCTTGAGGGCTTTTCAAAACTCACAAGTACTTGTATGACTCATGGTGAAATACTCAAGGATCTGAGTACAATATTTTTGGATGCAGGTACCTATGCTGGCGGATCTGGTGATAAGCCATGGAATTTGCTGGCCTAGGAAAACAGTGCTTTTCCCTTTTCAAGAACTGCACACCTTTACCTAGGACTGCACACCTTTACCTAGGGCTACACACTCTCAATTACAAGGGTTATCATGAGCTCTGAATGGTTAACCAAAGCCATTAGTGTACTAGAGATGGGACTAGTGAGGAGTGATATTCTTTCGTTGGCAGTCTAGGAGTAACATATCCAACTGAAGTCCCATAACATCTAAGCCTAGTACCAGGCAACTATCCAAGAGATGTGGGAAGACTATTGTGCCAAGCTGATGTCATTCCGAGAATGACCTGCAACTGATAGGTTGTGGTTTGTTTGTCCTTAGCAAGTGGTGCAATGAGCCATGTGATGTGTCGAGGTCCAGGATCAACCGGCCCACTCATGTCTGGCAATTATAACTCCGATGCGGGGTTTACCAAGATACCATAAAAGGGTTAAACCACCTAAGAAACTCGAGACAGAAGTTGCTGGCTAGGACAACATCCTAGATAGGGATTTCATTATCCTAGGGACTAAATGAATAGTCCTGAGACCCATAAACTGAACACTGGAGACATCTAGATATCCACTTAGGATTATAGGGGTGTTCGATTGTCCCCTGCTTCAACAGTTGAGGTGTGATCGACCTGTAAGGCTTGACTAAAAGCCATTATACTAATTACCAACTCACTCACTAATGCATTAATCAGGTAATTAATAATACCAAGGAGTGGGATAATCATGCACTGTAATACCATGTAAAGTAGTATAAAAGGCAGAGCATTTCTGATGGAGAGAGCAGCAGAGGACACCCTTTGTAGGACTGCAGCTGAATAAGTTATGGTTCACCTAGGATTACTCTTAGCAAACTAGTGGACAACACCCTTTGTGGGACTGCAGCTGAATAAGTTGTGGTTCGCCTAAGGCTAGTCTTAGCGAATGAGCAGACGACACCTTCTGTAAATTGCATCTGAATAAGGTATGGTTTGCCTAGGGCTAGTTTAACAAATGACACCTTGCATAAGCTACAGCTGAATAAGTCGTGGTTTGTCTAGGACTAGTTTGGTGCTCGGGCAAACAATTCCCCGTGTGAGCTGCAACTGAACAAGTTATGGTTTACATAGGATTAGTTCAACGCTCACAGTCCCAAGGAAAGCTTGCAATATAGTTTTCGTTTGTGTATAATAAACTTGGATTGGATTGGATGTGATTTGACTGATATACCCTGAGCCTGGAGAAAAATACCTTGAGCCCTGAGATCCAAACTGAGCCCTGCAAACAAACCTATTGAGCCTGGAGAATTGAACCAAACCTTGAGCCCAGAGAACCAAAGCTACTTGACCCATAAACCACAAACCCGGTCCAAAAGACCAACCCTGTGCATTCAACACTATGAACCCACAAGACTAAGTCTACTCCAAGGAGTAGATCAAGTTGTCCTAGGAAACCAATCTTTGTTTCCTTGAACAATCCTACAAAGAGCATTCTCTCTTTTGAGACTTAATACTTGGTCTACACCCCCGAACAAACATACAGTGATACTATTAAGGAGGAGGAGTTGGGTAGTTGTGTGGAGTGTTTAGTGAGAGTCAGTTGGTTCATAGCCAACTCCACCTAGCATTCCTACACAGCTAGCCTAGCTGCTCTAGAATCACCATTTCACCGGGTCACCTGTGGGTGCACTTGTGGACAGCCTTAGTGTCAGCTGTAGCGTATGCATGCTCTGAATTGTATTAAGTGTAATGAAGCAAGGCACATGGTAGTCAAGTAGTCAATGCCACTGGTACTGTGAGCCGTTCACAGTAGTGTGTCCATGCAGTGGATCATGCCTGGATTTTGACAATGTGCTCCTGCAGTGCCCCAAGTCAACATCTAATGGGCCTGCTGTCAATGCATACAGACCCAGCTAAGACCCTGTCTATCGTAGATCTCCTGCTACAAGCAAATGAGCCAGAATCCACTTTTCACTTTTAGATGATGGTGGTTCCAGTCTGATTATCACTTATTAATCTTATATAGATATGCCAATCATTCTGCGTGATTTATACATGCATACTCAGAAGGCCTGAGTGGCTTGCAGGCAGCCTGGGCCAACAGGAGGTATCACAGACATTGTACTTTACCTACTGAGTTGCTGGAAAAGGCATGGGTAGCTGCATAATGTCATTCAAACAACTTTATGTATATACTTTGCTCTTCAGTGAGTGAGTCCCCAAGCCTTGAGACAGGGTAAATAAATTTCGGTTTGAGAGTTGACATGTTACCATGATGTGATGTAATGCTTACTAAGCCATGCTGATGCTGATTGATGTCAAGTCCACGTTTCTCACATGTGCTAAAAATTTGCCCCGAAGCACAGCCACAGCCACACTGTGCAGACACTCTAGGATACAGGCAATACAACCCCTGCAAAATGCAGATCATGTGGGGTGTCTGTCCTGGCTCCCCCTACATGCTCTGAGCTCCTTTGCTAACTGTGCCATGTTGGTGTAGGACCCTTTGGGTGTCTGATTTGGTCGAGTGCCTAAGTTCGAACCCACCTTGTCGCCATTTTTTCGTTTCTCCTACATGTTCAATGACTTAACTACTGCACTCAATGTTTATACATAGCTTGACACCCTATCTCTTACCAGTTTGTGAAACTCCAGAAGCTCCAAAAATCCAGGCGAAGGAACAAGTCTCATTCTTTTGGTGGTTATATTTTTAGGGCAGCTCAAAAATTTAAAAGGCAATGGCAGTGTGGGCAGAGGTGTATAAAATACTAAAACCTCCCCTGGGTGAACCAAACGAGGCCCACCGAGGATGAAAACAACTAGAAAGGATATGAAAATGGAAAAAAGGGCAACAAGGTGGGTTTGAACTTGGGCACTCGACCAAAACAGATGCCCAAAGTGTGAGCAGCATAACCACCTGCACAGTTAGCATAGGAGCTCAGAGTGTGTAGAGGAAGCCAGGGCGGACACCCCACGTGATCTGCATTTTGTAGGGGTTGCATTGCCTGTATCACACCCTAGACATGCCACACACAAAAAAAATTACTCCCTCCAGAAACCTTCAACCTAGTCAACTCCTTGGATCCTTGGACCTCACTTCAATCTTAGTGGCAGTGCTCAACAAGTCCAGGGCAAGATCAATGATCATTTAACATCAGTGAGTCCATCAATAAAACTACACTAGTGTCTTTGGCGTCTTTGGCATCTTGGGAAAGATGTGTAAGACATGTAAGACACACAATTTCCCAAGACCACATCTTGGGCTAAGCAGGTTCACTTGTCTTAGATAAGACACAACATCTTGGGTAAGACTCAACATCTTGGGTAAGACTTCTAAGACGTACCACAGCTAACCAAAGATGGCTCTCAAGATACATGCAGACTACTCAAGACAGCTCAAAGAAGGCAATAAGATGGGAGCAAATATAAGTTGTATATTGAATGTTCTACATAAGTACTGACAGTATAATGGAAACCGATTTAAATAACTCAAGGGCAGGTGTCCAACTAACAGAAGCAATGATGGCGATGTCGACCAAATGGTCGCGTCGGCCATGCCCACGCAATCTCAGCATGGGTGTTAATACAAATGTGACCACCTATAAAGGGTCAGCTACAGCAACTGCTATGGGAGGGACACATGAGTATGGACTGATGAGGTCTGGTGGGAGCGTCATCGTCGTACCATGTCCAAACATATGGTAGACCATTGCTGGAGATGTGGGTGAACGGTACATATCGAGACCTTGATTGAATTGATGAGTAAGGGCGATAGAACATCAGAAGATGTGATGCACCATAACGAGAATGTTTGCCCAGCCATCCCGAACTCACTTGCAGCGTAGTCTAGACACTTGGAGAATGAGAGAGATGGGAATGGTCGAGCCTGTGGACAGTCAGAAATGGGAGGGATATGCAGAAATGAAAGGGGCTTACTGTGCTCATGCACAACTCAGACCAGTGTTGTCTGAGGCCAGGCCAAGGGTCAAAAAGGTCTGACGGATTTGACGCTGATGGCCGCTTGACCGGGGTTTTGACGGTATTTGACCGTCTTTGACGGTGTTTTGACCGTGGAGCCACAAATCAATTTTTCGCGCTTCCTGGTCGGCGCCACTCATCCTCACTCATCTTTATTGCATCTACAAGCTATTAGTCCCCTTTATCTCACTTCTATATGTCCTCGTGGGGTCAACAGTACTTCCGGCAGGGCAAGCAAAAATACCGAAATTACAAGTCTCACTGGGAAAGTCGCTGCAAAGCCTGTATTGCTCAACGGGTCAGGGAGTTGAAACAGGCAGACGAAGCAGACGTCACAGCAGGTGTCAGGGACTACATAAGGTCAGCGGAAGATTTGGACACTGAAGGTGCATGGTGCGATCTTCGCGCCCTGATGACAGCCTAAGGATTACTTCTTGACAGCGGAACAAGATGTTCCCACGATATCCAGCAAATTAGAGCGCTGGCTCTCACACCTCTCTCGCTGCCATAGTGCTACGCCCGAAGTGCAGGCTCTCGCGAAAGCCATGGCAAAAAAATAGAATCCCAATGGGCCTAATATTCGACTATCCCGTGTCCAGGATGCTGCTCGCAACATTATGTTATCGCTTCCACAGTCTGACTCAAACATACACGGACCCAGTCGGCATCATGCCAGTTCCCTTACCACGCTCATTGATGCGATGGCACGGATGACTTTGAACGTTCCGCATGCGCTTCGCGAGCAGCACCTGCCCTCGACCCAGGGTTATGGGGTGATGTGGGATCCGCCCGCGCAGGAGGAGTTTGCACAGGATTTGTGCAAATTATTTGTTGCCTGCAACATGTCGTGGAATTCTGCATTGAATCCACAGTTAAATCTGTTTTTCTCCAAATATGTACCTGAAGCGAAAATTCCGGACCATCGCGTGCTTTCTGGACGGATCTTGGATTTGCTGGCTGCCCAGGTGGAGGCGGGGATGAAGTCAAATGTCGCAGGGAGACTCGGAACCGGGCAGTGTGATGGTTGGAAAACCAATGCGAAGGCCGCGATTATTTCCACATCTGTGACAGTGGACGCAACGGTGAGTAAAGGTTTAAATGTTGTGCCCTGGTTAATGTCAGTTCTGTCATAGCTATATATGATCGCTGCACATGACGTATCTCCTGAAAGAAAAACTGCCGACAACTTGTTGCAGATTGTGCTGGAGGACATCATGTATTGCGAGGAGCATGGCATTATTATGGTCGGTTATTGTACCGACAATGGCGGGGATGCGAGGGGGATGTGTGTCAGGCTTAAGCGTGTGAAGCCTAAACTTACTGTACCGCTGTGTTGGGGACATCAGGTGCATTTCAAATGCTGCCAAGCCTCCATTCTAGCTGGATTTTCGCAATCAGACCAATCTTGTTGTCGCCGAGGTTCTCGAACTTGAAATCCCATGCATGCTTTCTATTGATGAGAGCCTGGAGATAATCAAGTGGTTCACAAACCACAGCCGCGCAATCGGACTGTTGGTGGATCAACAGAAGCTCACCGAGCGCTTCGAAAAGACACATTGTATACTTAGACTGCTTTTCCCCGTCATTTCCCGCTGGATCTATCATTTCCTTGCCCTCCGCCGGATCCTTACCTTCTCACCACCAATGTGTATCTTGCATATGCAGCATCACGACACGCTGATTGAATGTGCCAGGCCCAAAGCGGATGCGAGAGCGAAAGCCGTAGAAATTCTCGCACCAATAGACAATCCTCAGTTCTGGAAGAACCTCACGGAGTATGATCCCGTTTGCCCACCGCCGCATTCAGTTAACTTCTTTTAATAGGGTCAAAGTTCTACTGGAGCCATTGGCAATTGCGGCGAAATGCAGGCAGGCACCAGATGCAGGACTGGATCAGGTGCTGCTGATGCTCGGTAACCTGTACCAAATCTACGGTTCACCCGAGATCAACTCCCGTGTCCGCACTTGCGTCCAGAAAAGTTTGGAGAAGCGCTGGCTCCCTATGGAGCAAGAGGTGTTTATCATCGCTGTCTATCTCAACCCTTACATCCGCCGCACCGCTTTTTCGACTAAGAATCCCATTGTAAAACCGATCAACCTCTACAACATTGCAAAGCAACTTTCCAGCGATTCTTCAATATCGAACCCAATCTTGACTTCCATGCCGCATTCTTCGATTATGCCAAGGACTTGCGGGAGTTTTCCTCGCGGTTCATGAACCTCGCGGAAATGAAACAGCTGCATGAGCGCGAGGTTCGTGGGCTTTTCAGATTGTGCAAGTCAACTAATTGCATCTACATTATAGAATAAACGGGTGAGCGTGGTTAAGGTTTGGGAGCAGCTCGACACCGGTGAGCCAAACGGACGCAATGGCTTGGTCAAGCTGGTGGTTTGGGTTTTGAGCATCGTTGCAAACTTGGCCGGTTCCGAGCGTGGGTTCAGCAAGTTCGGATTGTTTTTAACCAAGCTTCGAAGCCAGCTATCCATTCAAAAAGTGTGCAAGATGACGACGGTGGATATGGATCTCAAATGCCAGCACGAGGAATTGGGGCTAACAACAGATCAGATCAAACGGAAATTCATCCTTTTCGCGGAGCAGTATGTGGCCGAAGGCAACGGAGGAGCGCAGGTGATGGATTATGACAAGGCAGATTCATTTGCGAGCCTTGTGACCCAGCTTTGTGACGATCTTACTAACACCAGAAATGCACCAATCGATGAAGAAGACAAGGATGACGATGAAGCAATACCAGCTGTTTATTCACGCTCCAATTATACACTCAAAGAGCTATTCCAATATCCCACCAACAGCATGGTGAGCCTCGAGAATGGGCTGGGATTTTATTGGCAGGGCAGGGTAAAGGATCTCGAGGAAGAGATGGAGTTATACGACATTTTTATGGAAGATCTCAACCCGTAGATTCATCCCCATGATACTCCCATTTTATTTCGAATTTTGTTGTGCCTCTGCAAGTGTTTAAAACGGGTATTCCAGAAAAGGAAATCCAGCGTTGACAAAACGGTCAAAGGCCGGCCAAGGGTCTTGACGTTCGGTCAGACCCCAGTCAGACCCCGTCAAAGACAACACTGACTCAGACGCAAGCCGATAATTGAAGCTAAGGGGAAGAAAAAGCCACATGCAGCAGAAATACAAGGCAGTGCACAGGGAACAGTGCCACAGACAGCTATAAGTGACACAGCGCGAATGGAACACAAAAATGGTCACAAACGACTGCAAATGTGATGCAGCACAGGCAAAAGGGTAGATTTTGGAAGACATTTGGAAGACATCCAGGAGACAACCAGGTGAGACCAGAACAACCAGAGGGAGATGCTGTGGATCAGGTGTACTTGAGCAGAAGTAGCAGAGCGAGGAAGCAAGAAGGTGGGGCGAAGGGGGAAGAGGGAGAGGTGGTGGAGCAGAGCAACCAACCATTTGTTCACATCAAATCACACCATCTGTAGCGACATGAATTCCATGTGGATCAAGCGGAGTTTGAATGACTTGTTGAAATCATCCTGCACATGTACGGGCACATTATGATCCATCACCTTCTATCCATTGCTCTGCCAATGGAGACGCCAGAGCTGGCAGCCTCAAAGAGCGGACATGGAAGATGCAGACAGAAGTGGATGGATGACTAATCTACTACATGGGGATGCCTGCTAGCCAAACTGATCCTACCACTACACTGAAAGCTTGCTGGATATACTATGGCTTACATTGGGCTTGAAACGGAAATAGAGTTTGAAACACCTGTCGCTTGAGCTCATTTCTCAACCGATTCCGTCTGGATCTTGCAGAAACTCAACCAACATATATTCCTCATAGGAATCTCAAAAAAAATCAAGGAGTTCCATCCACAAAGGTGGCCATCAGGCCAGTCAATCAACTTTAAAATATGGTATTCCTCTGCTCCCTTTCCACCGATTCCTTCCGGCTTTCATATGTAGACTCTCTACATAAAATAAAACATGCCACAAAAAAATCCGAAGCGAAAGGCAGCAGGACGTGTCAGGCAGAGATGTATGAAAGAATGCATCACAAATAGTCACATTTGGATTTCAAAGTCCGACGTGCCAAGCGACGGCCTCTACTCCATGGAATCTGATTGATGTGATAGCTCATCGGTCAATAGGAGTCGGAGTTTAAAAATGTCACGATCAAATACATTTCTACATGGCACAGATGTGTCCTGCCCCGTTTCGCTTCGGATTTTTTTGAGGCATATTTTATTTTATGTAAAGAGTCTACTTTCGAAATCCAGAAGGAATCGGTGAAGAGGGAGCAGAGGAATACCATATTTTAAAGTTGATTAGCTGGGCTGATGGCCACCTTCATAGTATCTCTCTCAGTTCTGGACGGAACTCCTTGATTTTTTTTGAGATTCCTATGAGGAATATATGTCGGTTGAGTTTCCGCAAGATCTGGAGGGAATCGGTTGAGAAATGAGCTCAAGCAACAGGTGTTTCAAACTCTATGTCTGTTTCAAGCCCAATGTAAGCCATAGTTTGCATTTCAACAGACTGTCTTGATCCCCCCATGGGTTGCCCATGGGCCTAAAAAAATTGTGGAATCGTTCTCTAGCATTTTCACCTGAGTCCGAATCCTTTCCACCATATTCATCTTGCTTTCATCGACACCTCACAAAAGATGTAGCAAACCATTGCCAAGTGATAGTCTGTACTGATATATGCCATTTTCTGACTGAATAGTATTTTCGTACCAGAATATCACAAGATGATTGCCAAAGACCTAAGATGTCGGTCACAAGACCAAGACACTCTAAGATCCCGATCCAAAGACCAAAGATCCTCTCCCCAAGACAAAGACACTCAAAGATGAGTCTCAAAGACAAAAGACCTCAAAGACAATAGTGTAGTTTTACTGATCGAGTCGGACTGCTTCCTTTTGATACACTTGAAACTTAGGTTGCCGGAGAATGCAAAATATCATGATTGTGTCTCCTATTAGCTCTCCCGTCAGGTTCCCAAACACGTCCACCAAACGAAAAAGGCAAGAATATTTGCAGGCCGGCATGAGAAGTCATGTTGCCATGCGCACACTGACTGGGGTTTGTTGCGGTGAGCAGAGAAAACGATGCTAATGCTATACCTGATCAATAGTTAGTCACTAAAATCAGTGGTCACAGCTTCAGCCTTGGCATCAGCCCCAGTGAAAGCTGGTAAGACATTCAAAAGACAAAACAAATAGAGGATACCACCACCCTCTTCTCTTCAAACTCCAAAGTGATGGATGACTCGCACTTTTTTCCACATTCTCGCGCTGGCTGCACTCAGCACCCATCACTGAAGGTTGACGAAACTGAAGGTGACACAGACGCCGCAGCGGCTCCTCGTCCCATTGAAGTCTCGCTTGTAATCCCATTGACTGGTCTGCCGACAGTGTCCCGCACCGTCCTCGGTGTCGGCCCGCAATCACAGACAACCTATGAGCTCCTCAAACCTTTCTCAAACGACGGGAGCTCCAGTCTGGCATAGTGATGGCAGGGTCTGGTTCAGGAAATCAGTTCGAACCTGAACCAGACTGAACCGAACGCAAAGTTCAGGTTCAGGTTCAGCAAATTGCTGAACCTGAACGCAAAGTTCAGTTTGGTGTTTGGGCAGGGGGCATTTTTGCTGAATGTGTTCGAACCCCGAACCTGAAGCACCAAGATGGGACCACTTTTCAACAAATTTATGCCTATTCTGGCATCATTTATGTGGGAATTTTAGCTCCCCATCATGATCTGATGTCCCTGTTTGTTCCGGATGTCAAATGGGGATGGACGTGAGCTTTTCAAGCGAAGTGACTGTGCATCAGTCAGTCACACCTATAATTGGCACTAATATATTGGTTAGATGTGCTTTCGGGGTTGGAATACATCAAGTCAAGTACTCTGTGGCTAACACCTACAGCAATTACAATTTTTTATGCACTAAATTTGGCTCCCAGCAGGACAATTTTTTTTTCTCAGGTTCGAACGTGTTCGAACGCCGAACTGAACCTGAACCTGCGTTCAGGTTCGAGGTTCAGCAGTTCGCCAAACCGGACCTCAGGTTCAGGTTCAGCGTTCGAGGAACCTGAACCGAACCGAACTTTGCCATCACTAGTCTGGCAACCGTTACATGTTAGGTGCCCGCCCACCTGCCTGCCTGTCGTCTAACCAAAATCCGCCCATGTAATTAGCCATGCTAATAGAGGGGCCCAACTGCCTCTTTTTCACCGAAGCTTTCTCCACGTTTGATCTGTCCTTTAACTTTGGCTTCAACTGCTCGGTGAGCAGCGGCACTGCCATGTGCTCAGACGCTGATGGATTGACGACGATCACGGCGACAGTCTCGCTCGCGACGTTTGTCGCGGACATCGCGCCGTCACCTGCGTCAGGGACGTCGGCAGGCCCCGCGCAGACCAACTTGGGCTTGAGGCCACTGCTTCACATGGCAGTATGAGTCTGTTTATTTTTAACTTTGATCCCTATTTGATCCTATGCACCCCAGATCTGAATCCAGACCATCGCAGTTGCCATAACAATTTTCCATTGCAATATCAGATGTGATTGATCCGGAAGTCTACAATCCATGTGATGCCCATCTTCAACAACATCTGCGACACCGCTGAATGCATGCTCACAAATGGACCAAAGAGCAGAAGAATGTTAGGTGTTATGCCTCACTTGTTCAACAGCGCTGAGGACAATTCTCAACATTAATGGAGATAGATGATGGATGATCTCGAAGCGCATGATGCCACCAATGGTTATCTCTTTCTTTGCTCGGCTCATACTCTTGTGCGGCCACGTCCTAGCTGTATCAGGGGCTACTTCCCGGTGCCATTATATCTTGCTTACAGGTGCTCAACCCTTTTCTCAGCCACCTTCACTAGTTCTGCTTACAGGACAATATCATACAAAGCTGAAGCGAGTTCCTCTACGTCATAGCGCAAAAAACATCCCAGTATGCGGGAAACTCGATGTAAAAATAACAAGTCTAAAATTACATTTTAGGACTCGTAACAAGCCGAATTTGTCGACATGGCTGAGGGTGTCGGTGGCGCTGGCCAGTGCGTTCGCAGGTGTGTTACTGGTGTGGCAGTTGGTTTGATATGACCATATGGAGGGTCTGGTTGGCACGTCCTATTCATCCTGGTTGTATTTTATTGTACACCACAGGTCGAACACGCCTCCGTGGATATGTCGGCCAGCTCCCAATTCACCAACTTTGGATTATCGTCAACTGTATACCCTTACATGTATAACTCCACGTGCGTACTGCAAACTATTAACCCAGCAGATGGCTGGGTAGCAATGTCTGAGTTTTGTCTTGAAAGTCAATTTGGACACGACAACTACGCCGAGAATATGAGAACACTCACGAGCTGGTTCTCATCCGCGGATAAGAATGAGTCTCGAGCTCCCACATTATCCCGAGAGTACCCACTTAGTGCATTAGTCTAGCTCGGATGGGATCAAGAAGAGGCACGGACAGCTGTCGCACAGAAGTTGCAGGTGCCATCAGCGACGCCTTTCTCATGCCAGCCACAACGTCCTCGATTGTCTACGAGTCGAACTCTCCCATGAGCCACCGACTCACCCACATGCGCACCCACGAGCACAGAGACTCCGAGTCACTGGGCACAATCCCCAAATGTCGTCGACTCGGCCCCTTCTCGCACGCTATTGACTCCCGCGTGCCCCCTCTCCCTCCCGTACGAGTGTGGCCCCTGAGCGCCCATCCGCCAGCGCCATCTCCTGTTCAGGCCACGTGCTCCCTCTCCTCCTTGGGCTCCCCGCGACCGGACACCCGACGTGTACGCTCTCCCTCTGCCACCCGACGAATCGACCCCCAAGCGCCACCCACTCGGACTCGTGTCGCACACTGCGGCTATCCCGCGTCGTCGTGTGATCAGATCCCTTCGCAAGTAGTGCTGGATGCGCATCATCCCAGCTAGAAAGTCGTCAGGGTGGTCGGTGGAGATGTGCGCGGAGTGGACTCACCAGATCCCGCGTTGTTGGGCTCTCGCGAGCGCTCATTCTGCACACCGCCTTCGCCTCCCCTGCGCGAGCGCTGCAGACCTTGAGCGCTGCCGGAATGTGCAGCCGCCAACTTGCACCATGCCGAGTTCGAGTCGGTGGAGAGCGGACTGCACTCACCCGCGATGCGCCCCATGCTCTCCTGCGAGCCCACCGCTTCAATTCAGGTGCAGGCTCAAATGGAGGCGCAAGGGCACGGAAGGGACTGGACGTACCAGCACCCGCAACGTGCGAACATGGGGGTGTCCGACGCCAACTCGACCCCACCTTCGCAAACTCGGATGGATGCACACCTGACTGTCACTCAGACGCTCTGTTCATTTTCTTCATTCCCTCCTCAAGGAAATTAAATTGCTCAAGCCTTTGGGGATCGCTATTTAAACCACTCGACCCCTCCCCGCTCCCAGAGATTGATGCTAAAAGTGTTGCTAAACCACGAAAGTCGATGGAAGCGTATAATAGAGTCCTCGGAGCCAAGCCAAAGTGGGACAGCTGTATAATCAGGTAACGTGTCATAGCCATAGATGAGTTTCCAGTCCGCCAGTTGGTTCCTCCAACCTAAGTGCAGGTGCTGCTGAGAGGGTACTAAGTGCCTCAGCTCCATGGAGAAACTTGAATTGTTAGAATGTTCTGAGCCCTCAGATGTGCTAGGAAGTTGATCCAGAAAGAGGAATAGCAAGAGACCGGCAAGAACAACAACTCGGAAGACTATCGGATGGCGTGAGTTGCCCATTTAACTTGAAATCTGTTTCCAACTCCCTTGAGCCTGCAGTTTGGCCTCTTCATCCAGAATGCAGGCAGCAGAAGCCTTTCGCGAGTGCAACACGCCTGAGCAAGCATTGGATAGGTTGAAAAAAGCCCCTGCTTCTGTTACGAGCCGTGTTTGACAACGCCAGGAATATGGGTCCTTGAAATAAGGAGCCGAAAAGAACCTCGGTTCAAACCATGCCGCTGAATTCCAAAAGTTCAGCCAAAATTTAAATGCGAAGGACCAGTACCGCCAAAGAAGACCGGGGCTTAATTAGGTGAATCTAGACATGTTGCGGGAGGTTGTCCGGGACGCTGCTGTGCAGTGAGATCAATACACCGGCCTTACAGAAAAGAAAAGAAAAAAGATCGCCCGAACAAATGGTCGCTTGATGATCTCGAAAACAGGTCCAGCTGAGATCCGAATTCGACGTAGCCAGAGGCCCATTTTTTGGTTCTCCACGTGCCAAGCTTTGCCAGGGTGAACAAGAGAAAGAGAGCTCGGGTTGTGGCAGTATAACTCTGACAAACAAAGGACAACTAACCAATCCATGTGACAAATCTGGAAATTCCCGCAAAGCGGTCCAAGAGTCGAGAATGTCCAAGATAGATGGAAAACTCAGGGCCAAAGAAATTGGCTTTGGAGATAAACAAGGAAGGAAGTCTTGTTCTTGGATGTTATTTGTTCCATTCAACGAACTTAAAGCTAGCTTCCACTCCAAAGTCTTTCCTTTCCTTCTCAGTACTAGCATGGTACTCAAGCACGACACTTGTTATTGTATATATTTGAGGTGCTGTTGGTATAGTTACTGGTTGACAAGCCATAGCAGGACGAAATCACTGTTTCTCTCGCACGATTGCCAGTGTGTATGCTGACGGCGGTTCAACTTTTCAAGTTCTTCAGCATCTCCAAGGATGCAAGATAGCATTTTTAGTTTAAAAAGTTCCATGCTATCTGTGCAGATAAGAGACAATATCCAAGAACACCTCGGTCCAAGAGTTTGGGAAGTATTGCATCTCGATTGTTTGTATTGAGTATGGGTGGAGAGAAATGCTTAGTCAAGAACTCACCTTAAGCACTTGGTGTACATCAGTTTTTCTTTGTGACAGGGCATTCCCATTGGTATGGGTATGAATATGAACCATGAGTACTTTGGAAGACAGTTGCTATGTTTGGGGCCCCACCGAGAGCCAAGAAACGAAGGGACTGATCACACAATGCTCCAATTAGTCAAATATACTTGTGTAGACCATCTACTACTTCAAATAGAGTTAAAATTTTCACAGGGTCATAGACCTCAATCAGGGACTCGACGGAACTTGCCCTTGTTCACTTTATGGTAAAGTGACGTAGGCTGCGCTGTAAAAGCGAAAATAACAGAAGGGTCGGAGACACCCCGAAAGATTGGACTCGGAGGTCACATTATCCTGGCTCGAAGACCTTTTCTTCGGCCATTGTGGGTATTGCTTGACGTGTCGAAATTCAACGAGCATGCTGCCATGAGCTGGACCCTGGTGAGAGTCTGGAGTGGAAACTAAAGAAATAGCTGGCAGTGAGAAGAATAATACACCATTTGCACGCGGACGGATGGGGTTCTAGGTGGTAGCAATTCACTGTGTTCCCTAGCCTTGTAGGTGGAGGGTTTGCCTGTGGGGGTAGACCAAAGCAGGCTGCCAGGTCTGCTGAGGTCTGCTGAGGTCTGTCTACAGGTGTAGGCACAGATGTGCATTATACTCTCAGATTTCGGGCAAAGTTGTTAGGCAAACCTGAAAGCTGAGTTTGGCTGAGGTGGGTGGTTATGAGGTAGGCAGACGTAGGCCAAGGTAGGCAGATGATGTAGGCGAAGTATGCCTACACAAGCAAAGCTCACCACAGCCGGGCCGGACTAAGGCCCTCAGCAGATGTCGGAAGAGGTCGGCCCAGCTCGGCAAGGGTCTGCATACGAGAATTCAGGGCGGGTATGTCGGTGCTTAGTGTTCTTGTCTGTTTCTCGTTTGATTGAGCTAGGGAAAGCGGGGGTCCGGTAACACCTTGTATGCAGTTCGCACGGTCTCTCAACAATGTCTGCAGTGGCGTTTTGGTGTTTCGAACACCGCGAATTGCCGGGCTCAGAGCAGATGCCCCAGCAGAAAGGCACTTCAAGAAGCCTCGTCATGGACGGAGAAGGATTCCAATAAGCTCAGACAGAGAGGCACTCCCCGTCGGCTGGCACCACAATCTGATAGATCATACCCCTGAGCAATAATAGCATGATGGTAGTTTTCGGACCAGCATTGACAACATTCACTGCGTTCAGGCCCCCCTCGGCAGAGCCTGCCCGGCCATGTCGAGCCAGGTGGCTATGCGTGGGGCTGTGCCGAGGCGCCGAGGCAGACCGTGTCTCGGCACCTCGGCACAGTCCCACGCATAGCCACCTAGCTCGGCATGGCCGGGCAGGCTCTGCCGAGGGGGGCCTGAACGCAGTGATTGGCTCTGAAGTTGTAATTTCAGTAACGCTCAAAGGTAAGGCAGACACTTACAAGTTATCGTGTTCTTGGCAGAACTTGAAGCAAGGCGCCAAATTGGACCCAGGTGATGCGAATAAAATAATGCCCCAGATGGCGAAAAGATGCTACCTCTTCCGTCCATATTAGACTAGCGCAAGTATGCTTTCATGAAATTTGCGACTCACTGCTCATTGCCATAGCTAGCCCATCTCCCAGGCAAAGTTGATGTTATAGCATGTTCGAACTTCTCGGATTGGAACCTGAATCGGACCGGAAAGTGAAGCTGAGAAACAATCTGGAAGCTCAAGCATCGGTCTGGAACATTACCTCGAGATATAATGCAGGTAATAATGCCGACTTCGACTGAGTTCCAACCGAATCACAGTGCCCTGAGAATTGAAATGAGATTACAGACAATGCACAAATGATTGATGATCGGTGACTCAGTTTCGTCAGCCGGCATATCAAGTACATAACTCTGGATGTTTCAACAGACAGATATATCTCGACGTCCTTCGAGTGACATCATCGTCAACGTGTAGACAAGCCGACTTGAGAGAAAACGAAGGAAAAAGAGCGGCGTTAGATTTCAATGCGTGCAAAAGTCCACACATAAATCCGCTTCAGACAAGTTGGTTCCATTCAAATGTGACTTTGCCGGATCGGCCGACTTGTGGATAACAGTTCCCACATGCAACGCAGGCCTCAAGGGGCAACGAGGAGGTAAACCGGATGGGGGCACCGATTACGTTGATACCATACAATGTGGTTCCATTGACAACATACCCATCCGTGGAGAAGAAATGCAAGCTGGACGGCACATTTGGGATCTAATCGTGATGTCAATGTCAAGGCAGGACTCGAATGTCGGCAGCTGCGCATGCGGAGAACTGAAGTTAACGGCATCTCTCGCACGAAGGTGTACGGAATGGCGCTGTCAAAGTGAGTTTCCGCGTCCCGATCCATGTGACGCAGGATTCCTCGGTGGATCCTCGAGAGTGAGTTTTCTAGAGCACTTTAGAGAGGAAATAGACAGACAGAGGAGAGCCTGAGCGCCAATTTAATTTCAACGTCCGCGCTGCGGCCAGAAAGTTGCACATCAGCGAGAGAAGCGCACACGGTGAATTTTCGGAGGAAATTTAAATTTGACGAGAGGATGACGTATCGTTTGTTGGAGAGATGACAAAGTTGGGAGATCCTGGGGCAGCGACAGTGCTGTCCATGGGTTCCAGTAAGTGATTGTCCCGCTGATCCTTATTGTGCTATGGGGAAGTTGGGCTGCATAGTCATCGTCCGCGGCCGTTGCAAGCCCCTCGGGATGAGCCAAGCAGACCGGTGATAATGCAGGCAGTCATGGGCCCACATAAGCACGAAGTCTAGATAATCACCGCGCTAGCCGCAACAAAGATCGTCGATATCGCGATATTGGCAGTTAGGCAAGCAAAGCACCCGAATAATACCGATACAGGTATGGTGGCGTTGGTCATATGGAACGCCAGCGGATGTGTGTCGTGGGCGAACTCCCGCGAAGCCTCAAGGCTTGAATGAACTCGATTACTTACTTCTCTTTCGGCCGACTGGCCTACGCAGATATTTGACTAAAGAGAAGCTCGTGAGTTGAAGATGATTTATAATACAATGTGAGGAACCTGTCAGGCAGACTGTAGATTAATTAATAGATGAATTCCATGGGGGTAAGGAGGAGGTCAAGCAGGATTCAGCGACTTGAGATCCCATCCTTTCCGTGTGATTCGGGATGGAGATGAACGCAGGGAGCACGAGGCGTATGCGCAACTAAACAAATTAATGGGAGCTCAGTATTTGCGAACAACTCAGAGTCAAATTACCTCACGGTGTTAACCATCCGTTCTCGCGCGCAAAATTCGCCAAGACCGGGGGAACGGTAGGTTGTATATAGGCAAAACCTGAATAAGCGCATATTGTCCCAGGAGTGATCAACACGCGTATCCCATGTGGACAGTGAGAATTCGATAAGCATATTCCGACCGTAAACAGATATGCAGAGTACATACCAACGTTCTGGATACCTAAACTTATCCGCTTTGCTTGAATTGGTTCGCTGTCTGGTTCCTGGTGGACATCTAGCGCGCTACCCCGAGTTTGACTGTTCGAAGACTGGCTGTATGTAAGATATAATGACCAAGGCAAGTAAACAGCATTTGAAAATATGTACGTGCGCCAACAACGGGAGATTGATTCGTTGATTTTGGAGAGATGTCGAGCGCCGAAGAAAAATCAGAAGCCAGCATCAAGAGTAACGCGTCATAAATGTGGAATGCGACACTGGTTGGTTGCGAGGATCAAAAACGCAATCTAGAACATGTTTCAAGGTTCGAGTCGACACGCGAAAAGAATAAGGAACAACAGGCGGAACTTGGAACAAAACACACACCTTGTAGAAAATCAGAAATTGGGGAAGAATGCGGGGTCGGAGCCCGCTGCGAAGGTGATTGACGTTGTAGGTGTATGCGTATTTGCATCCACAGGGCGTTGGTGGGCGAGGGCGGAACAAGCACGCGAGTGACAGACGGCGGTGGACATCTAGTCGCTTGCAATTGCGAGCGAGATGCAATCTTCCGTGCGGGCGTCGGGTAGTAGGCTTCACGCCTACGCGACGGCCCGAAGCCTGGGCCCACAGCGGTGTTTCCACATGAGTATACACCCGCTCCGATATCACGCGAATCCAAGGCACATATACGTGCACTCCGACGTTCGGTTTCGATGGGCCTTACGGCGGAATCCCGAGCAGCCCGCACGAGAATGGAAGGGGCCCACGGTGGGCAGGCATGGCGCGGGTTTATTTTGATTCGGGGGAATGACGCCAACAGGTCTTGTGAGTTGGGGCAAGGATAACACGAAGTGAATTACGATTTCGCAATGGAACCGGACCCGGCGTACTGATCACCATGCGTGCACCACACAACTCCACGACAGCGAACTTGGAAGGGCACACCGGTGAAATTTTGTAGCCGCGCAGGCACGAAAAGCGGGGGATGTAGTTCGGCGAGATAAAGAGAGCCCAATGGCTGAAACAGAACAAAAGGGCTCGCGGTGGCTTCAAAAACCATACTGCGCAGCACAAAAACCGGAGAGGTCGGAACTTGAGTGTCAGAGAAAGCGCGTCTAGGATCGCCGAAAGAAAGCAGAAAAATTCCGAGACGGAGATACGCGCACTTCCACTGTAAGGAGTGGAAGAGGAAGGCGAGGCCAGATCCCCGGGACGTGTCCAGGTAGATTCATATTCAACCAAATTAGTGGGTTATTCCTGGCGGCCTAATCCACGACATTTTCCAGCACGCTTTCCGGGTATCTAGGCCAACGAGAAGGTGAAGAAATTTGATAAGAACAGAACGGAGGACGGAGAAGGGTGCTCAGGCGTATATATGGTACCCGTGCGATCTGAAGATGTTTCCGATCTGGGTTCGAATGCGAGCCTGAGGTCGCCAGTTGGATCCGTAGTGGAATGGATGAATCATTGGAGGACGCATACATATGCGCCTGCGCTCATTTTCCGAGCCAAATCTAGCACGTCGGCGCTTCAAGTTAGGGGAGTTGGACAGGGGCCACAACTTGAAACCACTTGAGGTCAGCTACTAGTACGCGAGTCAACATTCAGGATGATTGATATTCAGGCCCCACCGTGGAAGTGCTGTTTCCTGATTCATGTTACCGTTAGTACCAAGTTATTACAACCGTTGTCAGGAATCAGGAGACTCCTTGTTCGGCGTCCAAAGTAGAGCATCGGGGTTTTAATACTTTACTTGCCGGTGCTTGTGCGAGCTTGTGCGAGCATCACAAGCACAAGCCCACCAGCTCTTCCTGACAAGTTTGCCCATTTTTTTTTTCAGTGGGTGCATTGGCTTCTCCTCCTCATTTCTACACTTTTGTTTTTTTCTCACATCGAGAAGTCCACAAGTAAGTTGTTATGTTACAGATGAGGCATTTCAGAGGGGTTGCCCATAGCTGGCAAGGCTCTGATTCGCGTCATCGTGGGTTTCGGGTTGACACAGGGGGCATATCACAAAAAGTGACACCAAACCATTGAGAAAATATGCAAAAGTTACTTACAAATGACTTTTGGATGTTCTACCGAAAAAAATGTTGTGGCTTATGTTAAACTTACTTACCCAAAACACCACGATTTATGTCGAAGACATTTGAATAACTCAAGATATCGATATCATTGTAAGCATCTTTTGCATATCTTTATCATTTCTTGACGTGGTTTTTTTTTTTGTTATGCTCCGTGTGTCATCTCAACACTGTGCAGGTTAAGGTTGGAACCGTGGGAACTTCGTGTGATTCTTCTCACACGTCGCTGTCTTGAATGCTTCCTGCCGAGAGTTCGCATCATGCCTACCCGCTTTCACTCGACTTACATTTACACAGTGCAGTTGTTGCAAAATCGCTCACCCGTGCGCCGCCGGCACGTTGAGGATTCCAAACTCGATCCAAACTGCACAGATCGATCCTCTGTGTTCAAGTTGTCGCGCACCGGCCTACTCTTTCCGCAGATCGATCCTCTGGCGTCTACAGTAGCACGCTGGGCAGATGCTCCAGCAACCATAGGCTGGCGTTCGCACGCGCCTTCTGCTTCGATCCGACACGTTGTTCTCTGTTCCCTCCTGCTTCTGCTTCTGCTCAATGCTACCTTCTGTTCAACTGTCTGCTCTTTGTGGGTACCATATCGGGCACTAATGGGCGTCTGCGTGCGCGGGTGCAGTGACCTTGTCGAGAATCAAGGGACGTGTCAGTGTGTGCGTGCCGAGCTCGGGACTGGGTGCGGACGGCGGAATTATCAAGAGTATGTAGCAGCGACAGTTTTTCGGGATCCCTGGGGTGCGAGGACAGAGCCCCATCGGTGCTAGCGTGCCCCGCGTACGTGGTCCGACGGATCCCACGACGACATCGACGTCCCGCAGCGTTGTGTCCGCGGGATCGTCGGTGCCGCACCAGTGTGCCTCGGCGCGCACGCGCCGGGTTCCGGATCCGCCCCGTTGCTTCATCAGCATAATGTCGGAAAAACTATAAGATTTAATAAGGACTTAAAAGACAATAATGTACGCGCGCCTTATAATACCTTATCCTATGAAAGTCGCCTTAAAACATAGGAGCTAAAATTGAAGATATGCGCTCAGGAGACATCTGAGACGATGCAGGGAGAAAAGAAATGCCGTAAGACGTGGAAAGTTGTTAGTGGGGGTGCTCATAGGCGAAGGCAGGCCGGCCGCAGGCGAGTGGGTGTGGGTAAGAATGATCCGGCGATGGCTGATAAGTACCATATAAGGCGCCGGGTCTCCTTATTATGTCATTAAAAGGCCATCATCTTATAAGGCTATTTTGATTTTTCCGACAATCATGGCAGTATGGCGTCGCGCCCTGGATAACGCGTTCCGCCTGGGACCGCTGCGACGCTGATGACACCTTCAAACTTACGATGAGCGCAAGGGAGATCATATCAATAAGCTCGCGCATATTGCTCTGTTGATCCTAGGATCTTATTAAAACAAGCCTATCTCAAGATAGTTCAACATGCAAGGCCCCAACAAGACCATGTGTGCAAATTCCGTCGTGATCGCAATTTTATTTGATGTCGAATTACTGTATTGTTGATTGTATAGTGTTATCGCGGTCCGGATAGCGACGTCCATCATACCCTGAATGGACACATACCTGCGACGTCCGAGAACCCGACGAAACTCTGCCTTCCGCTGGCTTGCACTCGTATGTCGACGATACCCTGAATGGACACATACCCTGCGACGTCCGAGAACCCGACGAAACTCTGCACCTGGCAGCCTTCCGCTGGCTTGCACTCGTATGTCGACGTCCTCCTGGAGTCAGTTTTTCCCAAGTAATTGAGTCTGAGCCAGGACTGATGTCGTCTTACCGCGATGTCGACTTGCGCACTGGCATTGATATGTTCCAGTAACACTTGAGTAAAGTATTGCAACAGCACTCGCGTAAAGTATTTCCTTCAAGTTGGTTCGCCCAGCGTTCCTGAGCGGGATCGTGCCGTGTAATCCTACCTACGTACTTACCTTGCGTACCTGATGCCCCGCATACGTCGCCGGGCCGTCCTCTGTGCTACACTGCCCGATGAGAGTGCATCTGATTATTGCCTCGTTGTTAACTTACTAACCGTCCATCCTTCCTACTGCTTTACCGTAACGTTCATCCTTCCTTTCTCTGTCTTTATCAACAATCTCTTTCCATTCTTTCCGCCTTCTCTTCTCTGACCCTCCTCCCGGCCAAGTTCTCCTCGGGCTCGCACAATGTTCATGTTCGTGTCCCGGTCCGGTAGCTCCATCCAGTCAAATGGGCGGGGCCCGTGTTGGTTGGGTTTGCTAGTTTGCGACGCGCTGTTAATACGACAACAACGCCGCGCTGCCGTTGATACGACACGGGCGCCGCCGCACCTGCCTATATATCGAGCGCGGGCGCCGCACCGCAGTGCGCCTTGTCGCCGCGCGCGCCTGGGTAAGCGTCCGTCGTTCGGCACTCTGCGCGAGTCCGAGCCCGAGAGCGCGCCACCGTTCGACGACCGATGTTCAACACGGACGTCTGCCAGCTCACGTTCACCATGGCGCGGCGCGTGCGGGGCCGCGGAATCGGGGCGGGAATGGGAGGCGCGTGGATCAGGGTGTAGATATAGATGTAGACAGCACACCGATATGGATAGTGTCCGAATCACGTTCGGTTATCGGGTAGGGTTCAAGTTGCAGTTGCTGCGGACGTCGACGGCGTCGGGCCGGGGCCCGGGGTCACGGTTGCGCTCAGTGTAGTCTACAAGAGTGTGGGAGTGGATGACGCGAGTATACGCGTGAGCGTTGTCGAAGTGGACTCGGGAGTCGGAGGTCCCAGTCGTGCGAGAAAGAGACCAAGACTGGAGACCTGAGGGTATCAATATAAGCTTCATCGGCGTTTGTTGCTTTCCATTCAAGTAGGCGTGGGACAGGTGATTTGTGCTGGTATTTGGCAGCACAGAAAAATCAGGTCAGAGATTACTTTTTTTTTTCCATGTCGATGGCCTTGAAAGTTCAGAGAAAAAGGGGTTCGTCACATACGGTCATGCACTGCCACTTTCCCACGAGGGTTAAATGTTAATTTGGCCGGCAAACACCGTGACAGCTTACTCAACGACCACAGACTTGAACGCAAACTCATCCGACGCCAACACCGACACCGACGTCCGCGAGCCTAGACTTGTAACCCCTGACACTGTGACAGCACAGCAGAAGCAAACAGACGTTATGGCAGTTGCTCCCCCAGATTCCAATAACAGAACCTGTCAGAACAATGGCAAATGACCTGACTGCGACCACAGGTTGGATGTCTGTGGCTATGCAGCATTTCTAGAACCCTGACAAAGACAAATGATTATCCGGGTATGCAGGTGCTTCCCCACGTCACTGTGGA